>SNQJ01S0031699.1:62450-99573 GCA_010110895.2 Picea sitchensis
AACCTTTTCAAACCATTCTAACCCAAAAAATCCTGATTTGGGCGAAAATTTGGCTATTCTGGCCATGACAGGCTTTCAACAGCTAACTTACCCGAAAATCTGCTCCTTAGCTGTTGAAAGGCGCAGCTTTCAACAGCTAACTGATCATAAAATATCGATTTGCGCTGTTGAAAGCGGGCAGATTTTCAAAATCGAATTTCTCGGTCATAAAAAATCCATTTTTCATGTATGAATAGTCGATCGACATCTAGAGAATCTAAGCTATCCAATGGTGTTTTCAGATATTCATTTGGAGCTTGGGAATGGATTGAAAAGTTCCCTGAAAGTTTAAGTATCATCATTTCCATTTGCAATTCGAAACTCTAAATGGTCTCTTGTGAACAATGTATGATATGGAACCAAAGATTTGATTTGATGTTTCCAACCCGGGAGTATAGCCTCTGTTAGCTGTTGATAATCTTGACTTTCCTCAGCGCGCCTCTTTGTAAGCCCCTGTTAGCTGCGGAAAGTATGCACTTTCCACAACGCACAATGAATCTTTGAAAACACGTTAGCAATAGCCATGATATCCACTACAAAATTCAACCGAAAGAATGGTTTCATTTTGGGAGTTAACATCATGGATATGATACTTTTGGATATGGTCATATTATATTTTGTTGATATTTAAAATATTTGA
This sequence comes from Picea sitchensis, assembly GCA_010110895.2. Classification (NCBI taxonomy): domain Eukaryota; kingdom Viridiplantae; phylum Streptophyta; class Pinopsida; order Pinales; family Pinaceae; genus Picea; species Picea sitchensis. The sequence continues at coordinate 63,130 of SNQJ01S0031699.1, forward strand.
TCATAATTATGAGAACAAGAATTACAAGGAGGATATATTTGAAATCAAATGATGGAGTTTTATATTTCATGTTTGATGATTATTAAAAGAAATAATTGAGAGTCATAAGGGGTCCCACCTATTTAGTTATTATTAATTAGATCTTTATTTATATATAGTATTATTACCTATCTCAACTAATTAGTTAAGCTAATTTGGCTTAACTAAAGAAAGGTATTTGAACTACCATAACTTATTGAAAATGAATAAAAGGTCAATGAGATGAAGAGGCAAGGGGGAGAGAAGATAAGGTGAACTACAACCATAAGGTTTTCTCTATACTAGTGAGATATTTTCAAACTTTCATTCATTCTGAGTTTACTAGAAGGCTTAACCGTCTTGATGATAACACAGTCTTATTGAAGGACACATGATTAAAAAAAAATTGAATCATATATTTCAACAACTTGTTTCAAAGGTGTATGATTTATATTTGGTAGTATGTGTATTATTGTTGGTGTATGAATTGAATTTCATGACTGATAAAGAATATCTTGCAGAGTCAAGTGACAACATTTTGTGGCAAGCTGATCTAGATATTTAGCTTCAGTTTTCTTCTTGTTGTCATAGTCTTTTTGTATGGTGTCCATCGAAGGCTTCTAAATATGACTTTGGTCCCTACCCTCACAGGGGTTTGTAAAGATAACTCAATTTTTAATCTCATAATGAAATAAATGAAAAATCGTATTACTGTTTCCGTCTCACACATGTGCTTTAACGATCTAGTTCATTTTTTTTCTTTTATCTCCATGTACACATTTGTGTAATTTCTGTACACATTCATGCAACTTTGTTTAAGTTTATTTCTTTTTCACTGTTATATATAACACATAAAAAACAACCTTGATCCTTTGTACTTAATACTTGTGGATTAAGGGATTGTTTTTGAGGCTATAAACCCCGTGTGACATTCCCAACTATCTTGTCTTAGCCCAACAAGATCTGAAAATGCTTGAGTAAGGTTTTCCATACCTTTTCCTCAACACACAATTTCCATGCGATTAATCACCTCCTTTCCACCAACTTTGTACATTGCTTCCTACAAACGTTTGTATATTTCCACTTGCAAATTTTTGTATGCTACAAACTTCATTCCAACACCTATAGTTTCATTTTTTGAAAATCCCCATGTGACTTTTTGGTAAAGTTGTATCCCCTTGAAAATTGTCCTTAATTTTTTTTATCTCCTTGTATATCGGCGTATATTTATAAATTCAATTCTAACAAATTAAACTTTATCCACATTGTATCTAAAGATTAAAACATGGATTGTGCATGGAAGAAAACCAACACCAAGATGGTTAGCATTGGCGAATTACAAGCATATGTTACTCAATGTAGAGATGAAGTGAACAATGTAAGGCACTGTATCGGTAATGATGAAAAGAGACAAAAAGAGTTAGGGGAAAATTGATAGATAAATAGAAGATACACAAAGTATTTGGGGACATAAATGACAAGCTAACATAAGATTTCCAAAAAAGATAGCTATATCTAATAAGAATGAGAAATGGAAACAATGATGGAATATCAAGGATATTCAATGATCATAGAGGAAGAATTGATCAACAAATCAAAAGGGTATATGCATTATCAATACTACCCTTAGTCCACTGAAAATCGCCATGAAGCTCAAATTCATTAAATGCAATTTACCATAGATATCAAAATAACATGGGTTATCTAAATAAAATCAAAATTGAGATACCTAAATATGATGGACAAGATGATAGAAAGGTTATCATGTGAGTTAATAAAATTGGAGGGATTTTTTGTATGAACCCACATGCAAACAGATTAGAAAATATATCAATGACATTCTTATACTTAGAAAGTGATGCTTACAATTGATTCACATGGTGGATAAAAAAAACTAGTGGGTTCTTAGTTAATTTATAAATGTTCACAAAATATCTTCTTAAGAGATTTCACGACGATGAAGAAGATGACACCTATACTAGGTTCACCGATTTATAACAAACATGGAAAATTGATGAATAATATACCCATGAATGGGAAGTCCTAGTGACTAGATTTCTCAATCTTTCGAACAATCAACTGCTATAGTGTATATTGTGGGATGAAATCCCATTATACATAATGAGTTTAGGCAGTTTAAAATTAATAATTTGGTTGAATCTAGAAGCATGAGAAAATGATCGAATGGAATCTCATTGGTAAACACTAGGTGTCTTTTCTCAAAAGTATACAACTGAGTACAATACACCAAGTCACTACAACAACACTAAATATGACCACTCAGAAAGGGACAAAAAGAAGAAAAACAAATGTTGTAGATGTGGTAAGAATTTGACTCTAGGGAATAGATGTGAAGATTCATCATTACACTAAAATATTGGTTTGAAAGGAAGTAGACATCACGAAAATGGGAAATGAAATCACTAGGTGATACATTTGACAAGGATGAAACACTAACAAAGTATCAATAGCATCAATCTCATGCACTTTGTAGAATATGAATGAAGAAAGAGTGTCCCAAGGAGAAACTATTACATGAAAAGAAAAAATACAATAACAATGTACCAAATATATTCCACCTCATCTAAGGAAGATTCAAAAGATCCAAGAACCAATAAAACATGAAATTACACTGACAATTCCACCTGCCAGTAGGAATAGGAAATTACAACCTAATACCCTAAAGATTAAAGGAATCATAAAAATGTAAAGTAACGACACTTGCAGATTTTGATAATCCTCATAATTGTTTAGAAATCAATCTCACGAAGCAACTAAAACTTTTTTTAGAACTTATAAAGGGCCTCACAACTATAATCGTTGATGGAAAAAAAGTCAAAGGAGTAGGAAGGTCTCATAAAATATTGGTTCATATTCAATAATTGGAACTAAAAACACGATTCTGCATTCTATATGATACTAGACATTGAATGGTTGATTCAATGGGGAACTTATACCACCAACTTTGAAGAACAATTCATGGAATTTAACCAACAATGAAAAAACTATAAATCATATCGTGTTGAAAGTTCGACTACCAAAGAAAAGTGAATTACAACTAATGGAAAAGTAGCAAGAAACACATAAAAACACATACAACAACGAAAGCAAGAAAAACTTTTTACTAAGGCACAACATGGTTTCTTGTTCAACAACTAGAAAAAAAGAATTCAGAGTATGATGCACACACTACAAAAGAACATCGCCAATACTCAAACCAAGAACCAAATCGAGCATCTACAACAAGACAAAGACAATGATGATGCCACTAAGAAAACATTCTCGACTAGAGATAATCTTATTTATTATTCTTTGAGAACAAAACATTCTTTAAGGGGGTGGCGATGTAACAAATGCAATGATAAATAATAATAATTAGGTTAATGAAAGGTTAAACATAATGCACTTTTCACCTTACATAGTCACAAGGTTCATTGTAAAAATCATTTTTATCAATTTTTCATTACTCAATAATTTGTTATATAGTTATAGAAATATTCTCTCAATTTCATAATAAACATGGGTTGTTTATTCCATTGAGAAAGAGAAATTCCATCCCTTGTTTGAAAATATTTTAATCCAAAAAAATAATATAGGTGCCCCAACCCAACTATGTCATTTCAAATTAGTTCCTAAGAGTAGATTTCACTTGGTGGATTAAATGTGGATCATCCCATTGAGAATTCAAATCCAAAGGGGGGTAGTGTATGTACACTTTCGTAGTCTTGAACAGTAAAATCATTGCATGGAGGGGGTCTCTTTTCCCACAAACAAGGGGGTCTCATACACCAATTGGTGTCTAGCTTGGTCATGACCTTAAAAATAGATTATTATTATTATTATTATTATAAGAAAAAAGAATTAAAATATCATCACCTAATTTTTTAGTATAAACATTAGGGTCAAAGTAGCATTCAAAAAATCCAAAGTCAAGTAGAAACTAGTTCATCTTCTCATACCAAGTTTGAAAAACTTGCTTGATCCCAAATATAGTTTTTCAATTGACTTATCTTGCAAAACTTGCTTGTTTCGAAAGATAGTTTTTCAATTTACTTATGATATTACAATAGCCCAGAATGCACGAGATTGTTCCATATAAATATCTTACGAGTGAAAAAAACATTAATAAGTTAATATGAACCAAATATGTTGAACTTGTACACTCTGGAAAAATCATCGACACTACCTAAAACTATTACAGACAAAAAATTAAGCAAATGTTTTATTACAACACTGCACAATGAAAACTTCAAAGTTTTATCAATACCATATGAGTAATCTAGTAGATAGGCAAGAGATTATAGAGATCAAGAATATAAAGCACATGGTTGAAAGCACCATCATCTAGTTGAACAATGAATGATCCTAAAAATATTAAGGCCTATTATAACCAACAAAATTATGCTTGGTGTTGTAGTCGATGTAGAAAATATGGCCCTATAGATGTGAAGTCTTCAAATATGAAATCCAATAATCCATGTAAGATGTTTTTACATTGATGTTGTAGGAATAAACGAAGATTTAGAAGGATCATGTTTGATGATGTGTTGCTTCACTTCTATCTCCAATTATTCCAGCAGCAAGATTCAAGATGACCATCCCATCCACAAAATTTACAGTGCTTGTTAGTGTTCTTTCACTTGGGCTTTGCTCCTTCATCCAAATTCCAAGAGGAAGGGTGGTGCCAATAGACACCACAACCACTTAATCACTATGAGAAAAGATCCATGAATGAATGATATGATAAATTGATCAAGAGATTATCTCTCTCTCTCTCTACACACACACACACACACACCACACACACACACAAATGCACACCCACCACCCACCCCACCTACCCACACCTTTACACACACACATATCGGAAACCCCCAATAAATTGGTCCTTGACACACACACATATCGGAAACCCCCAATAAATTGGTCCTTGTTGATGATTAAAATCATAATGATGAATTCCACCCACAAAGTATTGCTAAATCCCTATTATGTAAACTATGCTAATAATATAATACTAGTAGGTGGGATCCCTTGTATACTAGAGGCAAAAGGATAAACATATCACACATTTTTCTGCTACTGTTTTGATGTTTCCTACACCATCCTACATGGGTGACAATGCAGTCTTGGTTTCATTTTGACTAGTAACAGGTGGATGATGCATTTTATGGAATTATTCTTGTGATCCAAAGCATTTTTTTGTTATGATGGGAATGTATTTACAATTTCTATGATTTAACCATGTCAATGGTCATTGTGATCGATTACCTAGCCACATATATGCAAGAGATATATTAGTGATAACATAATCAAAACAAAGAAAGAAAACCTATGAAAAAAGTCTTAAAGAGAAATAAGTTATGTTTGAGCTATGATAAAGGGTTATATGCAAATGAAAAAGTAAAGAAATGTTAGTGTTAGTCCTAACTATTATGATATGGTTGGTTAGTGGGCTATGCGAATTTCACTAGATTTGAATTGGGAACATTGAAATATATATGATGGATTTGAAGGGAGACTCAGTTAAAAAAACATACATGTTTGGCCTCTTACAACTTGTACAAGACATGAATATTTGAATGATAGTGTATGAGTGAAAAGGAAATGTCTCCTCTCTTACCCTTGGAGCTTCATCTTCTTTGACACCCCCCTTTAGAAATCCAAATGAAAATAATTTTCAGCCTAAAGCTATCATGCCTCGTAATTGGTGTAACTTTTGCGAGGAACAACATGAGGAAAGTACATGTGAGGTAAAGAAAAATTCCAGAGATAAAATCTTTGGTAAGAGACCTGAAACTACCATCGTTTTCCTAGACTTTGCAGAGTCAGAAGATGCCATGATCATAAATACTAGGAATAAATCCTATTCTCCCAAAAGAAAATATGATCCTCCCTGCACTTCTTCTAGCCCAAGCTCATCCTCACCAGTTGCTACTGTTCAGGTTCCTAAGGATCTTAACAGTCAAGGAACTACCTCCCCTATCCCCTCTTCCAAATACAACATTCTAAATCAGTTGGCCAACATCAAAGCAAAGGCAACCCTTCTGGACATGGTTGTCGGCCCTTAACAACATAAGCATCTAAAAAAATTCAAGGAAGGAAAACATTTCGTTGTAGCCAACCTCTCTGAAGAGATAGATGAGGGAGATTCATCTGTAAATAAGGTAGGTGTACACAACTTTAGATACCCTGTAAGAAACCCCCCATTTTATATTTATGTAAAGATTATGGATAAGATTTCCCATTGTTGCCTCATTGACGACGGTTCGGGCCCAAGTGTAATGCCAAATATTATTATGGAAGAGCTAGGATTGTCTTGTACAAATGAAAACACTAGAATCATGCTCTCTTATAATAGTCTACAACAAGTGACTATAGGTGAAATCAAGGATGTGACCTTGGTTTTGTGCGTGCACCCTGAAATAAGGACAACCCTTAATATTCAGGTAATCGATATGCTAGTAAGTAACTACTTGATCATCCTAGGAAGAGATTGGAAATATTTTATGGGTGGATACCTATCACTCGATGGGACACACTTATCTGTTCCTCAGAATGTAAAAACATCATAGTCCTCAGAGAGGGAAGAATTTCACCTTACATAGAAAGTGTCCCACAACCTAATGTAAATTATATCGAGGAGGACCTAGGAGTGTATTCCATATTTTCTGAGGAGGACAACACTACCTTGGAACAAATCGACTTAGACGACGGGATGTGGCATATGCACTTTGATGGTTCATGCTCCAGTGAAGGAAACAAAGATGGTATTATCTTGTACTCTCCTATGGGAAAAAATCATAACTTTTCCTATAGGTTAGAGTTTTCTTGCACAAATAATGTCATTGAATTCAAAGCATTACTGTTAGGCATTGAAAATGCCTATAATCTAGGTTGTGGTCACCTTACAGTTTTTGGGGGTTTTGAGCTTGTTGTGAATCTTGTACGTAAGATATACTCTCCTAGAAACAAGTTAATGAAACGCTACACCCAAACAGTTTGGTCACTTATCTTGAACCTACTATCTTTCAACATCACTCATGTTAAAAGAGAATTGAACTCAATGGATGATCGATTAGCTGCTTTTGCAACCTCTCCTAATCAACAACTTCTGCCACAAAGAACTGATTGTAATTTTCAATCTCCGTATCGTCCACATATCCCTAACAATATAGAGTCATGGAAGGTCTTCCCTAATGATGAAAGCATATGTGCTTTCATTCAAAATGAACCTTATAAGCCTAAGGAAATTATATTAATAGAAGATAATAAGATTCCTAGAGGCTTGACTCTAGAAAATTTGTTTTCATCGAGTGATGTAGGAGACAAAGAGAAACATAAATAAGAGGAGTAAAAAAGGAAAGTGGGTGAAACCATTTCCTTGAACATTGGAACACCCGAGTCTCCAAAGAATGTTAAAATAGGTGCCCAATGTTCTGATGAATAAAAATTGAAGTTCGCCAGACTGCTTGGTGAATTTCAAGATGTTTTTGCTTGGTCTTATGAGGAGCTTCGTGGTTTTGATACTTCTCTTATACAACATGCCATTCCTATCAAGGAGGGAATAAAACTAGTTAGGAAAAAAAAAAGACCCATTAACCCTGCACTGGAAGCAACTATTCGAAAGGAGTTGGAAAAACTCTTGAAGGCTGGGATCATTTTCCCGGTTAAGTATTCAAAATGGGTTTCTAATTTGGTTCTCGTTCGGAAAGAAACTGGTCAAATCAGATTATGCTTAGATTTTAGCGCATTGAATCGGGATAGTATAAAAGATCACTTTCCTATCCCTAATATGGAAATGATTTTGCAGCAGGTTGTAGGGTCACATATGATGTCATTACTTGACGGTTTCTCTAGTTACAATCAAATCAAGGTAAAAAGGGTAGATAAATATAAAAACACTTTTATTACTCGTTGGGGAACTTTTGCTTATGAATGTATTCCTTTTGGCTTATCTAATGTAGGTGCCACTTTTCAAATATCTATGCAAATAGATTTTGACAATTTGATCGACAAGATTATTCAAATCTATCTTGATGACTTAACTGTGTACTCTAAAAACCGATCAGAGCATTTTGGTCATCTTAAAAAATTTCTCATGCGATGCAGGAAATTTGGCATTTCTCTATATCCTTATAAGTCTATTTTCAATGTTACCAAGGGTAATCTCCTTGGACACATTGTCTCTGATTCAAGAATAAGCATTGATTATGAAAGGATTGCTGCTATCCTAAATCTCCCTGCTCCCACTTCCAAGAAGGAGGTTCAAGATTTTATGGGGGTTATTAACTTTGTTCGTAGGTTTGTTCCTGATTTTTATGTAATGTTCAAGCCAATTCATAATCTACTTAAGCAAGATCATTCCTTTTCTTGGACAGATGATGTCGAAAATGATTTTGTATGGATCAAGAAAACAATCAGTTCTTCATCGGTTCTAGCGAAGATGGATTTTGAAAAGGAATTTATGATATATACTAATGCCACAGAGGAAAAAGTTTCTGCTATCCTCATGCAAGGTGATGAACAAGGTAACGAAAAACCAGTGGCTTACATGAGTCAAATCTTGTTTGATGATGAGTTTAAATATTCTTTTATTGAAAAACATACTTTCCCTCTTGTTAAAGTTGTTGAAAAATTTTGCCACTTCATCTTAGGTAAGCATATGTTGGCAATGTTGGCATGTTTACAGGCAGAGTGTGCTTGTCATTGATCGCAAGAACATAAGCGACGATGGCATGTTTACAAGCAAGAACAACAACAACGATGGCATGATTACAGGTAGAATGTGTCAGGCGGGCACCAAAAGTCTTTTGGGAAGATGAAGAAGAGAAAGCTCGAGAAGCTCAGAAGAGATAGTGCAGAGTTACATGCAAATCACAAATGTGCACCAAGGCCAAGGTTAACTTCATTGCCAAATCTCAGGAGAGATATCATTTTTCAGAAACGCAGACGAGTCCCAAATTCACCAGGACTCATAGAAGGATCAAAGTTTGAGGCCTTTGACACTTAAAATTTCTTCCAAGTCAGGAGAAGGGAGGTGAGTAGTCCTCCAACTCCGCTAAATGAGAAGTTGCGATGAGATCTGAGCCATTGGATCCAGAGGACACATGGCGGGAGATCAAAATTTCACTGACTTGCAAATCGAGAAAGTCAAAGGTAAAGTTGTAGGAACTCGCGAAGTTCGAGTTCACGAAGAGGATATCTCGACCGTTGGATCGAGGACTAATCTAGGTCGTCAGATCCATGAGAATAACATGTGCCACGTGAGGAGATACACTCTAGTAAGTAAAAGTGGTAGACCACATCAACAAGACCACGTCAGCAAGGACACGTGGAAAGAAATCAACGCTTCGTTGAATCACAAATCGCGAAATCCAGAGGAAGGAATGAATGCACGAGACATGAACTCTTGAAATATTGAAATGCGAAGAAGTGATCTAGACCTTTGGATCACAGAGAGATCTGGACCTTTGATTTGGCATAATGAAGAACGAAGTCTGAGTTCTCGAAGAAGAGATCTAGACCGTTGAAATACGGAAGATCGTGGGTCGTCGATCAGACAAGAGATGAATCACGAAATGCGAAGTCCCGATATGATATGAGCCATCGGATCACCGAGGATCATGGGTCCTTGATATGGAGTAGGTATCGAGAAATCGAGAGTCGAAGAAAGGAGGTTCTCTAACTTTTGAAGTTGTGAAATGTGAAATCGCGATTTGATCGCAGTCGTAGATCAAAGGGAGAGATCTCGACCGTTGATCTGATATGGAGTATTTAGAAGATCGCGAGTTCGGAGAATCAAGGCAACTCATAGAAGGAATTCATGATACAAGAAGAACCCAGGAGGTTAAGATCCGGGTCAGAGATAGAGGTCACATCATCGAAGGATTAAGGGAGGAGCTAGCACATCGCTAGGATCCACATTGGAGATCACCAAGATCGTGAAGCGTCTTTTGGATAGGCGGATGATCACAACTCATGTTCACATGAAAGGAAGGGGCTTAGCCAGAAAAGCTAGCGCCCACTGTGAAGTTTTCTCAGGAAGGAAAAAGGCGCCAAAGACATGAGCGTGCAAAGGTTCTCTGGGTAACTTCCAGAAACCACTGATTGTTTCTACCAGAGAATTCGAAGAGGCTTCAGGGTGATCACCATAGGAGTTGAAGAGTCTCGAGGTAACTACTAGTGGAATGAAGACTCATCATAGAGACAATTGACAGATGGGAAAGTGTTGAAGTCTGTAACTGTAACAAAGAGGACAAGCTCAACTGTGACAGATAAGATGAAGGGTCGTACTACCAGAAAAATGGAAAGAATGTCAGGAATGACCACTGATGACAAATAGTCTCAGCATAACGACTACTGATGTAGAATAGATTCAGCATAATCACCAAAGAGGACCAAGAGTTAGGTGTATGATCTGGTAGAGGACTTGGAATGATAAATATACGCAAAAAAAAGAAGAGTTGGTTGCTTCTGTTGAGATTTATCCATGCGGGTAAAAGCAGGCTGTGTGAAGCAGTTGAAACTCACAGGAAGAGGCATAGCACATAGAGCTAAAATGTTTATCTGAGAGAGGAAGAGAAAGACGAGGTGCGCATGCAAAGACAAAGCAGAAGAATAGAAATCTCAAGAAGATGCGATCAGGAAGACACTGATGCAGGTAGAGAAGATTAGTGTAGCAAAACAATGATGAGATAGGTAATCCATTGATGAACACTGTATCATTGCAATAAGTTTTAGTAACAATGTTTTTATAAGCAATGTGGTAGGGAGGTTCTATGGAGAACTGTTGTCCTTGGAGTTTCAAGTGGGGGATTGAACACAAGGAGTTGTAGCTTCCATCTGGTTGTAGCTAGAAAAACCAGGGTGGTAGGGTGGTGCAAGGGAGAACTATTGTTCTCTGTTATATAGGTTGGTGCCTGTGTGACTAGAAGTTGGTGCTTCCATCCAGTTGGTGATGGAACACAAAGGGAGTTGGTGCTTCCTTCTAGTGGGTGCTAGAGAAACTAGAGAGGTGGTGCTCTCAGCAAGTTGTTTCTTGTAAAACAGAGGTGGTAGCCTAAAAAATGAGTTGGTGCTCATAAGGATGATAATGTACAGAATATAAAGATTACTTATCATATCAAGAAGAAGAGGTTTTTCCCTTTATGGGTTTCCTCGAGAAATATCTGTCTCTATATATTTCATGTGTGTGATTGATGTTGAATATTCTATTGCTTACTTCCCTGCATTACTATGATCATCATTGAGTGTTCTGTAAAGAGTTTAAAATTGGCATAATTGTTTAATCATAGTAACAATTGATTCACCCCCCCTCCTCTCAATTGTCCAATAGGTAAAAGTCCCTTTACTCGCTGTCAAGTTTTTTCTCTCACAGACTTCTCTTTCAGGGAAGCTTTCACATTGGCTTACCAAGATCCATGAGCATGATTTAACTATCGTGACTTCTAACACCATCAAGGGATGTGACTTATCCCTTCACTTAGCTCAACATGCTGAAACTAGTGAAGAAATTGATGAATGTGATAATTCTCTATCAACATTGTTCTATATTGATAATAAAATCCTTCCTATGTCTAAACATCCTTGGTATAAAAATTTGGTTTACTATTTGCAAAATCAAATATGTCCAGATAACTTAGACACTCATCAAAGAATAAGGCTATGTCTTGAATCTGCTAGATACATCATTATAGGAGAATTATAAAGCTAATCATAGCCGAGTCTACCAACAAGAATCTAGTGAGAATTATCAAAAGGCTCATCGAAGATAATCCTCGTCAATGGCACACTCTCCTCACTTACGCCCTTTGGGCAGATCGAACTACCACCAAGGTGAGCACTGGTTGTACTCCTTTTCAACTTGTTTATGGTCAAGAAGCCATTCTGGCCACTGAGATGGAACTTTCCTCCTTAAGGTTAATGCTACAAGTAGAAGAATTAAATTCTTTTGATGTTTCACAAAGGATGAATGCACTCCTGGATTTAGAGGAGCAAAGGAGGTTTTCCTTGGGTAATATAAAGAGAATACAACAAACCATCAAAAAATATTTCAACAAGAGTGTCAAAATTGTAAAATTTAAAGTCAATGAGAAGGTATTGTTGTGGGATTCAACTCATGCTGATAGGGGAAGACATTCAAAGTTTCAAAAATTATGGATGGGTCCTTTCAAGATCGCTTTTGTCCTGGGTGAAAATTCTTATATTCTAAAGGATTTACAAGAGTGATTGTTTTCCTACAGAACTAACGGTTCCCACTTAAAACATTATTGGAACCAACTTAAAGAGTTTAATGTTGTTTGGATTGTTTCTGTATTTTAGTAATTTTTCAATTCTACTTTTTTTCATTTCTGTCATTTCATTTTTGCTCATTTCAATTTTGATGTTTCATTTCTGTTATGACATTTCTTGCCTTTTGTTCTTTTGACTTCAATTTTTGTCAAAAATAAAATGTTGGATCAGTTTTTCCACAACGACACTTCTGCAAAATATTGTTAATCAATACAAATCAAGATTACATGACTATTATGATGTTCCCCTGAAGGCATCATTGAATTTGTTATCTGCTTTCACTACTGTTTTATGATATAGTTGGTTACATCCCGCTTCTACTTTCCGTTTCTTCATCCATTTCGAGATTCGAAAGAGAAAGTTTAGAAATTTTTTCTCCTTGAAGGCAAGAGAAAATTTTAGTTGAATGATTATGCTTACAGGGATAAACACACTCATACTTAACACTTTCCATGAGTTATTCCCAAATTCCCGGTCATTTTTTCCATTAAATCCGCTCACTTCCCTCTGTTGCATAATCATTCTGATTTATATCTTCTTGATTTGATGTTACTTGGTCTGTGAAACCAAACATTTTTATTTCTTAATATATTGGAAACATTTTTCCAGTTGCCAGTTTGTTGATGATTAAAATCGTAATGATGAATTCTGCCCGCAAAGTATTGCTAAAGCCCTATTATTTAAACTATGCTAATAATATAATACTAGTAGGTGGGACCCCCTTGTAGACTAGAGGCACAAGGATAGATATATCACACATTTTTCTGCTACTATTTTGATGCTGCCTACATAGTCCTACATGGGTGACAATGTAGTCTTGGTTTCATTTTGACATAGTAACAAGTGGATGATGCATTTTATGGAATGCTTCTTGTGATCTAAAGTATTTTTTTGTTATGATGGACATGTATTTACAGTTTCTATGATTTAACCATGTCACTAATCACTGTGATCGATTAACTAGCCACATATATGCCAAAGATATATTAGTGATAACATAATCAAAACAAAGAAAGAAAACCTATGAAAAAAATCTTAAAGGGAAAGAAGTTATGATTGAGCTATAATAAAGGGTTATATGCAAATGGAAAAGTAAAGTAATGTTAGTGTTGGTCCTAACTATTATGCTATGGTTGGTTAGTGGGCTATGTGAATTTCACTAGATTTGAATTTGGTGCCTTGCAATATGTATGATGGCATAGAATTGTGGCAAGGGTTAACGTGTAAGTGATATTGGGTGGTGCACTATGAAAAGGGTATCATTGAAGATTTCAAATGGTTTGGAATTGAATACATGGTTTAATTAATTGGTGAATGTTTGGTTGTCTCGTACTTTGAATTGAATAGGATAGGGGATGGAAGTGATGTGCATTTACTGCATGTCACTCCATACTCTCCCTATTGGTCGTCACCCTATCGTTGTTCCTCATTGCATTTTTGGTCTATTGGTTGTGAAGCTCTACATTTCAGGGTCTTGCAAAGAAGAAGGCTTGGCCAACTCACCCTTTTAATCATTTTGTTACATGTATGGTTATTTTTCTCTCCATCCATGAAATATTCTCTGTGTATGAACAAATAATGGCTCAGTGGTGCTTGGATTTTGTGTGTTCCTAAGAATTTAGACTGTGAAAAGTGTGTTATTTCTCTTTGTGTTGACTGTAAAATGTTTCGGATTGAAAGAAAAATAATTGGGTTTTGTTTAAGTTGTGCATTGACTGGTTGCTCGGTCGGTTTAATATTGTGATGGGTCTTTGTCGATAATAAATGAATGTGGTACATATCACTCTGTATTTATGGTGGAGGGTTTCATTCTGTGTATTACCATTGGTTATTTTTGTTCCCTCACAACCATGATTGTAACCCTTATCAAGTCGCATTCGGATGGCCAGTAGTTGTTGTGTTATTTCTTCAAACCCCGAGTCATGGTTGTTGTCTCATTATTATTGTCTTTTCACCGAAGTATCCCAAGATCCAGTCTTTGGGTGGCCATAAAATTAACATGTACTGCATGGTTGTGGGGTGATACAATTTTTATCTCGGCGTTATGATGTATGCGTCCTCACTGGTATTGCTGTCAGGTTGTTCAACTCTTAAGTAAATGGATATAGATGTTATATCTTTGTGTGTTCTTTTAATAACTATAATTGTTTAGTTAACTTCACCTCTCCTCTGCAAGTATTAAACGCACTATGTGCATTGGGTTATTATCTACCTACCTTTGCTCTCCTCGGGTGTTAATCATTGGTCTTGTCCAGGACTTGGAGTAATAAGGGGATTGTGTGGCTCATTGTTGTATCTTTTTCGAGGGTATTCTACCTATGATTGATAAGTCTCATAATACCTCCATCTCTCTGTGTTATGGTTAAAATATGAACACACTCTTGTTGTCTCCCTGCAGTTAATTGTGACAGACCCGATTGGATTTCCAACTTTCTTTGCTCCCTTCGGGCACCTTCTTGGTTATCAAATATGAGTTTATCAGTAGAATGGTTATGGAGGTTTTTTGTCGAGTCTTTGTCTTATCTTTCTATGATAAAATTGGTTGAATATTTATAGGATCTTTCATACAGTCGAGAACTATCTTCTTTCATTATGGTTTTTTTACTAGCGTGGTCTTGATTAAAATTGGAAACACCTATGTGTTTTTCTAGGCCCGATTAGGGTTATGGCTTATTTTAAAAATAGTGCCTGTGTGTAATTGGTTATGTTCGCTTCATATATATGATTGGATCATCGTACATATTATCAATGGTTTTAAAAGGAAGTTATATCAATAGTGATAAGGCTCGGGTTTTATGTTGACTATTTTTTCGTGGCAACATCTCATTGGTTGATATGATGAAGACTATGTGTAATCGAACATATTTTTGAAGTCTGTTCGTATTTAAAAAAAGAGAGACCTGTGTATATTTTAATTGGGTCCGATTGTAAATTGGTGGACAATGGATGTTTATTATTATAGTGATGCATTATGGGATAGAGGTCGAGCATATTGTTGTTCATTTTTTTTTAAATTCTTAAAAGGAAGGAAAATAAATAAAAGATTAGCGCTTTCTTAACAGGAATGTTGAAATGGAAAGTTTGTTTTGATTATGATTTATGATTGCACAGACTGTTATGAATTGAGAAATTCTAGGAAATTTAAATGTTGGAACAACGAACAATTTGATACACAATAATGGTTGGTGTGGTGTTGGTGTTTTTTTGGATTTATTTTAGTACAGAGTTATGATTATTGATTACTTAATTTGTTTTATGAACAATATCCATTAACTTCCCTACCAGTCTCTCACTTTTTCACACATTACAAATCCCCTCACATTCCCAGATTCACTTTTCACGCCATGTTCTTAAAATTAAATTATAAGTAAATGGAAACTTTGTATTATAGAAATTGAAGGATGACACAAAGATGGGTTACAATTGATATGTTTTTTTATTACAACACAATTGATTGTTTTATTATTTGTTGAGCAATAATCATGATCTACTCCCTTTCATTTTATCACTTTTCTCTCAATAAAACCCCCCGAGATATCCTATAACCCTTATTCACCCCCTTCTCATTGACACGTATTAAACGATTTTTAAGGATTAGATTGCATGGGTCTGATGTGTTGCTGAGAAAAACTTTGTTTCATATTTAAAGAGATTTCATGTATGGTTTGTATAATAAGTTATTTGCTAATAAACGATGCATACAGGAATGAGATTCTTCAGCAGAGGAAGCCATGGCCAAAATAACAGGGGAAGAGGAAATTGGAACAGAGGCCCTAGAAGGCCAAGGTTTTCGATACATTTTGATGCAGATCCACAAGAGTTAAACCAACTCTTCCAAGATGGAATTTTCAACTGGATTGGACAAGGGGTAGTCCAACCTTGGACAAAAAGGCCTCCCTTCCAACCCCAGCATGTCCCTGGTATCCCAATTCCCCCTCATGTCTCATTACAACTTGAAGTCCCTGAAAATGACAGATGGAAAGAGATTGTTCACCCAACAGTCTCCCAACATCGTGGCTGGCCCAATTTGTCTCTACCTACTCCTCCAATGGTTAACCTAATTTTCCAAATTTCCCTTGCACACTCACCTGCAAAGTCTTCCCACGCAAGCAAGAGACTCAAAACTGAATCCCACCATACACATGATAAAGGAAAAGTTGTTGCCGCCCCCTCCTCTCCCTCAAGTGATTCCGCCAAATCCGTTTCATCCCGTATGAAATTTAGAGATGAATTCTCTCATGTTATCAGTGAGATCAAGCCTAAAGGATCAACACAGCCTAAGGCTAATTCAGAGAAATCAAAGGGAGATAGAAACAACAAAGGGAAAATTTCCTCCCAAAGTGGAAAATATAGTTTTTGAGTATATTTATTTATTGATTGTTGAGAACAGTTGTCTGCTGAAGTTTTTGGACATCATACTAATTTTTGGATATTTTGGATATTATATTTTTTGGATATGGTTTAAAATATCATTGATATCAATTTTCAAATTGTGAGAATGATGACGGGAGCCACAAGGAGGGACGTGTTTGTTTGATTGATTGATTGTGTTTATTTTTGTTAATAAACTAAAGGGAGTCACAAGAGGTCCCACCTACTAGTTATTATTTATTAAATACCCTTATTATTATTATATTAACTTTTCCCCTAAACTAAAAGTTAGTTGAGTTTTAGTTAACTTAACTAAAAGAAGTAGTTGAAATACTTCAACTAATTTTGATTGCTTAAAGGCAAAAAGAGAAGGAAGAACAAGAGGAGAATAGAAGGAGAAAGCATATTGAGGTCTTCTCTTGAGTTTTATTGATATAGTTTAGTTTTAATTCATTCTTTAATTCATTAAAATCCTAATTCTCTTTTATGACAATATGGTCCTATTGTAGACAACAAAATTCAAGGCTAAATTACATCATTCAGACACTTGTTTTTCAGAGGTGTTGATCTATCTTTGATAGTCTGTGTAGACTTGTCTGTTTATGAATTAAATTTCATGACTGATAAAGGATATTGTGTAGAGTCGAGTGGGAAACAATCTGTGGCAAACTGATCCATATTTTAAAGTTCAGTTTTTTACTTTCTATCAGAAGTCCTTTTGTATGGTTTTCATCAGGGACATCTAAGTTTGACTTTGGTTCAAACTCCCTCAAGGATTTTTGTATAGAGAACGATTCTTTTGATTTCTTGGAATGAAATAAGCGATTTATATTTTGTCTCATCTGTGTTAAATTGTGACTTGGTATTTTTTTATTTTGTCTCCATAATTACTTTTTCATCTGTTATATTTAGAAAATTATATAAAAATATTGAATTTTACAGCCATATTTTATTATAAAAAATCATCCTAAACACTTGTAACTAATACTTGTGGATTAGGAAGCAAATTTTGAGGCTATAAACATAGGGTGATATTCCCGTCTATCTTGCCTTAGCCAAGCAAGATCTGAAAATGATTGAGTAAGATTATTTCATATCTTTTTCCTCAACAATCCTCACGCCATATTTTTCCATGAAATGTGGATATGTCAACTCCATATGCTAGTTGGGTCCACTCTCAACAATTGACTCTTTCAAGTGGTTGACTATTTTGGAGAGATGAATTTACACTTAGAGCCATAGGTTCTAACAACCCATAATTAAACTTAGCTCGAAGGAAAAATCAAATTAGAACCAAATCATATATCAACCCCTCCATGATTTGATAAGGGTTATGCATACAAAAAATAATCCAACCAAGTAAAAAAAGAAACATTGCTACCTCTAATAAATAATCTGCGAAAAATCATCATATTGATCAATTTAAGGTACAATAACACTCTCCAAAAAGAAAGTTTGAACATTTTCACCTCAACAATATTATCCACCCCATCTACTCTAAAATCAATTAAACAATTTGTGCACCATGCTAATAATAAGAGGATATGAAAATAAGATTACAAAAAAATCAAAGGTTAACAAACAACTATCGAAATAGTCTTATTTGATGAGTTGACTAGACAAACAAGACAAAATAGTCCTAGTTGATTAGTTGACTAGCCAATAATGCATCAACAATAATAAATGTCTATCCATTAAACAATCTTTATCAAAAAATCATTAAATACGTACCTATTGCGACACATGGAAATAATTAATCTACATATCACAATAGTCCATAAATAACTCAATCGACGTCTACATACTAGTTTTTAGTACTATCCTTCAATCATTGATCTGTAATAAATCAAATTAGCCTCAACATACCCAATAAACAATCCAGTCAATCTTGGTCGAGTAAATAACCTGAAATTAGTTTCCTCATCAATAAACATTAATAACATCCACCCTTAAAAACAACTAAGGGATCAATAAATAAGACACATAACAAATCCTTCCAATCAATTTTCAAATGACAAGCAACATGTCAAACATAATGTATAAAAAAATTGGAATTGAGAAACACCATTTACAATCAAAATTTGGTTGATGCATATCTTTGGTCGAACCTTATTAGTCCACTTCAATGGATCGTAACAAGAAACAAGATAAATGTACCATTGTACAATCAATGATATACATCTGGAGGAGTTCCATAAGAATTTTTAAATGCTTCCATGGCCATTCATCAATCCAATGTCAATTAATTCTTGTAGTTGGCACCAGTCCAAAGTTGTCTTTCACACCTCTTATGAAAATAACGATAAAATGAATTTCCACCATTCCAAGAATGTTGATTCTGGACCAATTCCTATGATCCTTATGATGAGGACATTGATATGGAAAATAATTATGTTCTGTCTAAATAGATGGTGCAAGATTAGCTTCCCATTTAATCAAAGGTTCATGACAACCTTGCACATTAACAACAATGTCATTTGCAACAATAGTTTCAAATTCTAGTATAGTATTATCAATCAATTTTTCAGTCAACTCAATAGAAACATCAACAATCGATTGGTTTTTTGGCATCTCAATCAGATGGTATACACTTACAACAAATAAAAAAATATTCCATTTAAATTCACTGTTATTAGTCGACATAATTCCATTATATCCAAGACCTGCTCTAGGTAGTATTGAATTAGTTATAATCACAATAATAATTCATTTTCCACTCTTCCCAAGTCCACTTCTGGTACAACCCATCTTACTCAACAACTAGGACCCAATGCATGTAGTATGTTTTTCAAATCTAGGAAAAATCTCACCGGTAGTAGCCAACAAGGAATGAGGAGGAGCCACACCTTCAACCCTATCCTTCTTATGCTAAAAACATCATCATCAAAAGCATCAATATAATAAGTACTTTGAGGAACACCATCATGTATTTTTATGTTATACTTATTCACAATGATTTGCAGACGAATGAATTCATTCTCAAGACCTCATTTACAATCCCACAACTCTTGAATTGTCTCATCCCTCTTATCCATATGCAACAATACATAATCATAATATTTCTTTAAATATTGATATTAATCAAACACAAATATTATCTATATGAAGGGTAGTATCTTCCTCATGAATCTCAACAATAGAATCTTGAAAGAAGGGAGAGTCATTCTCCAACTAGAGACTGGCTTGCTCTAGCCCATTAATCTTCTCCTTCAGTCCATCAATTTTTGTATGAGAGAGGTTATTGAATTCTTCCTCCAAATCATCAAATATAACTATCTTGTATTTGAATTCTTCCATTGGGTTTTGAAATACACATTCCATAATTCTTTCCAAGAAAACAATCTACATAATACCTTCATCAAACTTCTTCACGATAAAGGTTTGAAATTCACTTGTAGCAAGACTTGGATTGCACTGTTGCAACCTCTAAATGGTTTTATCTTTCCCATCAATTTCATGAAGAAGCTGAGAAGCCAAATTATTCATTGTACAATGGTTTTTTCTTGAGAGACGAGCTTGAATGTCTCTGTTTCTTTGCATGAAGTCTTTGAACAACACCCATATTTCTAGCAAAGGGAACAAAAGGGATTCATATATATATATTCACTCGATTCTGAACATGTATATTGTCTACTAGTTGATGCACACAACAAATCAAAAGTATATCTTGAAAACTACAGATTACCCGAAGGAACATATCCTTGGTCTTATATCAACAATAATAAAAAAACATTACACAACATACAAGCTGATTCCAAAGGTTATATAACTAACATTATGGAAAATACAATCCTAGTCTATGCAGTATGGGAATTGTCTTCAAAATCTAGTGAGAAACATGTATAAGGATAAATTCTACCTTCAGTAGAAAAATGCCACAACAATGTTTTCCTTAATGGGAATTAACACTCAGCAAAACAAAGGAATAAATAAATAATTTAATAATAATCCTCTTAGAGAAGGATCCTCAATACTTTTACCAATAATATAAGTAATTCTACTATAGGATGAAATATCTCCCAACCAATGACCATACAAATAAACATCTAACCATCTAAAGTGACCATCGACCAACTGGGCTCTAGTCGATCCACCAATCACTTTTAATAATAAACTTTGTTAACAACAAAGTTAGCACAATGACAAATCATAATAAATTGCTGCAATGCTCGAGGAAAGTACATGAATCCCAATGATGGAATATAATTCCCAAGTCAACGTGCATTGGTTCACATGGTGGTTAAACAAAACACAACATAAAAGGTTCCTGCAAAGGTTATACAACCAACAAAATTAATCCTAGTTTATGTAGTATGGGCATTATCTTCAAAATCTAGTGAGAAACATGTATAAGGATAAGTTCTACCTTCAGTAGAAAAATGCCAGTAAAATCTTTTCCATAATGGAAAATAACACTTATTAAAACACAGGAATAGAGAAATAATTTAACAATAGTCCTCTCAGAGAAGGATACTCAATATTTCTTCCAGCTAGTAATATAAGGAATGCTACAATAGGATGAAATATCTCCCAACCAATGGTTCAACGAAATGAACATACAAATATACATTTAACCATTTTAAGTGACCATTGACCAACTGGGCTCTAGTCGATCTACCAATCACTTTCAATAATAAAATTTGTTAACAACAAAGTGAGGACAATGCCAAATAAAAATAAAGTGTTGCAATGCTCGAGGCAAGTACACAGATCCCAATGTAGGAACAAAATTCGCAAGGCAAGGTGCATTGGTTCACATGATGGTTACCATAATTCCCAAGGACAATTGGTTCACATGGTGGTTAAAAGAAACTAGTGGGTTCTGAGTTAGTTGACAAATGTTCATAGAATATCTTCTTAAGAGATTTAATGACTATGAAGAAGATGAAACCTATACTAGATTCACCCATTTCTAACAAAAATTGAAAATTGATGAATAATATACCCATGAATGGGAAGTCCTAGTGACTAGATTTCTTAATATTTCAAATGATCAACTGCTAAAATGTATATTATGGGATGAAAACCCATTATACATAATGAGCTAAGTCTGTTCAAACCTAAGAATATGGATGAATCTAGAAGCATGTGAAAATGATCAAATGGAAGATTATTAGTAAAAAATAGGTATCTTTTGTCAAAATTATACAACTGAGTACAACCCACCAAGGCACTACAGTGATATTGAATATCACCACTTAGAAAGGGAAAAATTAAGAAGAAAAAAAATGTTGTAGATGCGGTAAGAATTGGACTCTATGGCATAGATGTAAAGATTCATCGTTACACTCTAAAACACTAGATGGAAAGGAAGTAGACATCACAAAATTGGGAAATGGAATCACCATAGGATACATTTGACAAGGATGAAACACCACCAAAGTATTAATAGCATCAATATCACGCACTTTGTAGAATATGAATGAAGAAATAGTGTCCCAAGGAGAAAGTATTACTTGAAAAGAACAAATACAAGAACATAGTACCAAATATATTCCACGTCATCTAAGGAAGGTTGATAAGATCCAAGAACCACACAAAATAGGAAATTACATTGACATTTCCACCTTTAATTGGTTATAGGAAATTACAACCTAAGACCCCAAAAATTAAAGGAATCATAAAAATATAAATGTAAAGATACTTGCAGATTTCGATAATACTCATAATTGTTTATACATAAATCCCTCGAAGCAAAGAAAACTTTTTGTAGACCTTATCAAGGGCCTCACAATTATGATCGTTGATGGAAAAAAAATCAAAGGAGCGGGAAGGTCTCATAAAATATTTGTTCATATACAATAATTGGAACTAAAAACATGATTATATACTCTACCACTCAATAATATGGATATGCTACTAGGCATTTAATGGTTGATTCAATGGGGCACTTATACCACCAACCTTGAAGAACAATTCATGTAATTTAACTAGCAATGAAAAAACTATAAATTGTGTGGTGTTGAAAGTTCCACTATCAAAGAAAAATGAATTACAACTAATGAAAAAGTAGCAAGAAACACATACAAACACATACAACAATGAAAACAAGATTTGTTTTTTACCAAGGGACAACATGGTTTCATGTTCAACAACTAGACCAAAATACTTTAGAGTATGATTCACACAACCTCGCCAATACTCTAACCAAGAACCAAGTCAGGCCTCTACAACTAGACAAAGACATAGATGATGCCACCAAGAAAACACTCTTTAAGGAAAAAACATTCTTTAAGGGGGTGGCGATGTAATAAATGCAATGATAAATAATATTAATTACGTTAACGAAAATTTAAAGGCCATGCACCTTTCACCTCGAAACCAATAAATGTGTATTTATACACCATCACAAGGCCCATTGTAAACATCATTTTTATTAATTATTCATTACTCAATAATTTATTATATATTTGTAGAAATATTCTCTCAATTTAAAAATAAACATGGGTTGTTTATTCCATAGAGAAAGATAAATTCCTTCCCTTGTTTGAAAAACTTTGATGCCAACAAAATAATGTAGGTTCCCCAACCCAACTTTGTCATTTCAAACTAGTTCCTAAGTGTAGACTTCACTTGCTTGATCCCAAAGATAGTTTTTCAATTGACTTATGAGATTATAGTGACCTCAAATGCATGATATTGTTCCATATAAATATTTTATGATTGAAAGAAACATAAAAAAGTTAAGATGAACCAAATATGCTTAACTTATACACTTTAGAAAATGCATTGAAACTACCTAAAACTATTATAGACAAAATTAACCAAATCTTTTATTACAACATTGCATGGTGAAAACTCCAAAGTTTTATCAGTACCATATGAGTAATCTAGTAGATAGAAAGGATATTCTAAAGATAGATAATACAAAGAACAAGGTTGAAAACACCATAATATACTTGAATGATGAATGATCCTAAGACTCTTAAGGACCTATTATAACCAAAAGAAATATGCTTGGTGTTACGATCATCAAATGTAGAAAATATGGCCCTATAGATGTGAAGTCTTCTAATATGAAATCCAATAATCCTCACAAGATGTTTTTACATTGATGTTGTAGGAATAAACAAAGAGGGAATGGAATTTACTGGAAGATTTAGAAGGATCATGTTTGATTTCGTGTTGCTTCACTGCTGTCTCCAGTTCTTCTAGCAATAAGATTCAAGATGGCCATCATATCCACAAAAAATACAATGTTTGTTACTGTTATTTCACTTGGGGTTCACTCCTTCATCCAAATTCAAAGCAATGGAACATTAATTGGGTTTGGGATATTTGTTCCTTGTGTTGGAACATGGAGCAATAACATAAGTGGATAATAGAGATTACAAGAGAAAGGGTGGTGTCAATAGACACTGTATGCACTTAAGCACAATGAACAAAGATCCATGAATGAATGATAAGATAAATTTATCAAGATATTCTCTCTCTCTCTCTCTCTATATATATAAAATTGAAAATCCTAATAAATGGGTCCTCACCCCATATTTCTCCATGGAATGTGGATATGTCAACTCCATATGCTATTTGGGTCCACTCTCAAAAATCGATGCTCTCATAGAGGTTAACTACACATGTTGGAGAGATGCGTTTACACTTAGAGCCATAGGTTCCAACACCCCTTCTTTAAACTTAGCTAAGAGGACAAACCAAATTATAACCAAGGCATATATCAACCCCACCATAATTGGATAAGAGCTAGGAATAAACAAACTAATCCAACCAATTACAGAAACAAATATTTCTACCTCTGATCCACACTCTGTGAACAACCATCATATTGACCAATTCAAGGTACAATAACACTTTCCAAAAAGGAAGTTTGAAGAATTGTCACCTCAAAAATATTCTCCATGGAATGTGGAGAATCTATAATTGAAAATCCTAATAAATGCGTCCTCACCCCATATTTCTCCATGGAATGTGGATATATCAACTCCATATGCTAGTTGGGTCCACTCTCAACAATCGACTCTCTCAAAGTGGTTACCTACACATGTTGGAGAGATGAGTTTACACTTAGAGCCATAGGTTCCCACACCCCTTCTTTAAACTTAGCTAAGAGGACAAATCAAATTATAACCAAAGAATATATCAACCATCCCATAATTGGATAATATCTATGAATACAAAAACTAATCTAACCAAGTACATAAATAAGCATTGCTACCTCTGATCCACACTCTGTGAACAATAATCATATTGACCAATTCAAGGTACAATAACACTTTCCAAAAAGGAAGTTTGAACAATTGTCACCTCAACAATATTCTCCACCCGATCTACTTTGAAATCAATGAAACAATATGTGCACCATGCTAATAATAAGAGAATATGCAAACAATATTAGAACAAAATCAAAGGTTGACAAATTTCTATCAAAATAGTCTTAGTTGATGAGTTGACTAGACAAATAAGACAACACAGTCCTAGTCGATTAGTCGACTAGAAAATAATACATAAAAAATAATTAGTGTATATCAATAAAAAAATATCTACCAAGAAATCATCAAATAGGTACCTACTATGACACATGGAAATACTTAATATACATATGATAATAGTCCATAAATAACTCATTCGACATCTGCATACTAGTTTTCAGCTAATCCAGATTTATGAGTGGAATGAAATGAAAACAAATATTTATAATATAACACAGAGACACAGTGAATAATAAAATAGATACAATAAAACTTGACTTCTATTAAATAAGAAATACGTTGAAACTATAAAATGCAGACTAAAACAAGCTTGCTAGAATGGCGAGAGCTTATCTCTGAGAAGAGATGTGATGAATACACTCATTCGCAAGAAGATGATTACAGTGAGGCTCTGAAATCCTTTTTACAATAAACATGAATTCCAAAACCATAGACATACAAAAACCTAACCTTAGGAGATGAAGCTCCAAAAGTCATATGGGCCCCGCTAGTGTAAGTTAGTACATCAACTTCCTGGGTCATAACTTTTGCATACAATCTTGTTTTTAGGCACATGATACCCCGTTGGAAAGGTCTATCAGAGGAATACACATTATTTCATAAAATTCTAATTCCATCTACATTTTGACTACGGCGAGCCCTAAAAACACTGTTTAGAGCCTCAAAATAGCCCTGAAAGTTCAGGACCCAAAAACTAGGAAAAAATTGCCAAACTAAAAAAATGCCAAGATGAGATAGTTGGAATAGGTGGGTGGCCACCGATATCCACCTATATCAATCCTCCCCCCTTGGGAATAAATTGTCTCCATTGTGTTGAGTTACCCCATCAGATAAGGAAATTTCTACTGAATTTGGCACCAGGTGAGCCACTTGCCTTGGTGCAGGAGCTGCCTTGCTTTGACAACCCGATAAATATGGATCCTTTGTTGGAGAGTTCCCTTGACCTGTATGTCCATGATATGATCAATGAATTCATGTTCCATGCATTCAAGGTTGATATCTGTTGGTTTCAATTGTTCTGCTATCTCTGAGGTGTCCAATAATGATGGAAAATATGGTCAAAGGAGATCCACATTGAACATTGGGTGAAAGACAAGGAAGGGGAGAATGTTGAGCTCAAAAACATTGTCTCCCACAACCTTGATGATGGTGTAAGGTCCATAACAGAGTGGAAGAAACTTTCTATGAGGCCATGTAAGGAGTTCTTTCTGCAAGTGCAACTAAACTTTGTCTCTCACCTGAAACTTGTGTGGCACCCGATGTTGATTGTGGCACTGCTTGTACTTGGAATTAGACTTCTGTAAAATATCCTGAACCTATTGGTAGATGTATTGGATCCGCTCAATGAATTGGGTGGCTTTGTCATCCTTAGTTGGAGCATGGGACGACTCTGCTTGGGTGGCCACAATGGGTAATGCAACATCCATGGGACCTAATGGTTGAAATACCAACCCCACCCGAAAGGGGCTATGGCCAGTTCAACTATGTATGGATCTATTATAGCTGTGATGAACATGGGGAAGACTCTCATCCCATGTGTAGGGGTGCTTGGAATTGTACATGCGCAAGATATGCATGATCATCCGGTTGATGAACTCAGTTTGGCCATCCGTCTGAGGGTGGAAGGCATTAGATTTGGTGAGGTTGGTGTCCATAAGTGACCAGAGGATTGACCAAAATGTGTTGAGAAACTGGTTGTCCCAATATGAGATAATGGTATGTGGGATCCCAAAATGTACCCACACTCTTTCAAAGAAGAGCTTGGTAGTGGCCTCCACTATGATTCTCTTCTTGTAGGCAACCATAATCGCCATCTAGGAAAAGCAATCAACAACCACAAAAACATAGTCATTTACCTGCTTGGTGGATGGAAGGCAAGACATGTAGTCCATTGAGATGGATTTCTAGGGCCTGTCAGGATTAGGATGAGGACTATACAAGACTTTTTTCTTAGTGGTTGGTTTGACAATAGCATAGGAAGTGTAGGACCATATATACTTGTTGACATCCTGTCGAAGTTTTAGCTAATAGAAATGTCATTGAAACATTGCCACTATATGTTCTAAGTCGAAGTGTTCAACCACCCGAATGTAGTGGGATTCCCAAATCTTCACTTGCTTGCTTGATGGAACACAAATATGGACTAGATGACAGAGTATCCTATCCTGAAGATGGAAATTAGTCACAACCGTGTTTGCGCTCAACATATGGTAGGTGGTGGAAAAGGTAAGGATGCTTCTCATAGAGGTGGGGCCATCCAAAGGTCTCATGGCCTCAAGAGTCTAGCACCGTGGTGAGTGTCGCAACTGGAGGTCGGATGAGGAAATCAACGACATGGTTGGTACTTCCTATATTATACTTGATGTTGAGGTGGAACTATTGCAAGTATGTGGACCACTTCTTATGGTGGTCATTCTACAATTTTCCTTGTGTCTGCATGAAATGCAATGGATTGTGATCAATGTGGATGACTATCTCCTTCTCGATAATGTAATGCCTCCACTGGCGACATGATTTCACAATGGATTAAATTTATTTTTCCTAATTAGGGTACTTACAAACAACATATGATATTGTCTCACTATGACAGGCCATGGAGTGGCCATGCTGAGTGACAACTATGCTCACATCATATTCTAAAGAATTTGTGTCGATCTCAAAGGGGTGTTGCAGGTTAGGTAATGAAATCACTGGGTATGAGCACAATCATTGCTTCATGCCATCAAACGCTTGTTGTTGGGACATGCCCCACAAAATATTTTCCTTACCACCACCCCTAGTTACTTGGATGAGAGCCCATGCAATATGGGAGAATCCCAACATGAACCTGCGATATAAATTAGCAAGGCCTAAGAATCTCCAAATCTCAGTGAGTGTGGTTGTGTCTGTCCAGTCACAGATGACATATATCATGGCTAGATCCACATGCACACCATGCTCATCAATAATGTAACCTAGGTATTGGATCATGTCCATGCTGAAGGGGCATTTTTCCAAGTTGACATATAGCTTGTGTTGTCGCAGAGTGTGCATAACCTATTGGACATGATACAAGTGTTCCACCCAAGTCTTATTGTAGAAGAATATGTCATCCAAATACACCACTATAAAATAATTGGTGAAAGGTCACAAGATATCATCCATCATCCTCATGAAATTTGTTGGGGAATTTGTGATGGAGGAGCATCGTCAATGAGCACGTGTGGCAGGACAACTCAACACCTAGGAATCATTTCAGAATCTCAAACGATGGCAGTTACTGCAAATATTTTGGAGCTGATTGAAAAAAGAAAGAAGATCAAATGCTCAGAAGCTGAATGATCACAAGTGATCTAGGAGTTTCACTCCTCGTAGTGAATGTAACTGAACTTAGGTATCAGTTAGGTTTTTGTTTTGGAGTAGACGAGTAGTCGGGGGGAACCCTAAGGACCCTCTAAGATAAATATAGGTTTTGTACGCCCAAATAAGGCTGTTGTGAGTTAGTAGGAAAATTCTAAGTTTTTAGTTGTTGTTGTTGTTGTTTGATCATAGTTGTATCCATTTTATTTCTTCATGAATATAACAGAGGAAAATTGATCCAATGCATGATGTTGTTATTGTTTGCAATTCCATGTTATTATTGTTTTCATGAATGCATGAATTTCGTTATGAGTATGTGAAACTGTGAATGTTAGTATAAACTTCAATTGTTTTCTCTTCGTCGAGTCCATGCAAGGTGTGCACACA
Source organism: Picea sitchensis (assembly GCA_010110895.2). Taxonomy (NCBI): domain Eukaryota; kingdom Viridiplantae; phylum Streptophyta; class Pinopsida; order Pinales; family Pinaceae; genus Picea; species Picea sitchensis. The sequence goes on from SNQJ01S0031699.1 coordinate 91,986, forward strand.
GTCCACAAGGAGTGCGTCGACAGAGTTTGTTTCAAATCATAAGATCATAAGGGATAGTGTAAAGTTTCCTTTGCAAAAAGTGAAAAGTGACTGCTGAAAGACATGCACAGTCGTCCGCAAGAACTCAAATCTTGCGTAAGAATCTGCTGCAAGAAGTGCACAGATCCGAAATTCAACTAAGTGTCTAAGTGAATCTTTAATAAGTCAAGGGAGCAGAAGGAGAGAAAGCTACGAAGGGATATCACTTTTTCGGAAGTGTAGGCAAAGGTCCAAGAGAAGGATTTCGTAGGAGGAACAAAGGTCGAGTTCTTTGAATTTATAAATATTCTAAATTGAAGGAAGTTTAAATTTTAGGAGGAAGAATTAGAAAGCCGGTCGTTGGATCCATGACTGAGAGGGACCAACCATAGTTTGATCAAAAGATAATCTTGAGCCTTATCTCTTTTCACACGAAGGAGGTGAAAGCAAGAGATTGGTCGTTGGATCACAGCTCAGAGGACCAACCACCGTTTGATCAAAGAAAGGTGTGCGAGCCTTATCTCTTTTCACACACAGGAGGGTGAGCTTACCAAAGTTCTGAAGTCCTGAAGAATTTTGAGACCGTCCATTGTTGTTGGTTATTTGTTACTTACTCTTCTTTCTTGACCATCTAAGTTATTGACCAAGTTTCATGTCTTTCAGGTTTCCAAAAAAGCCTCTAAAACTATCGGCCCTCCCAGTAAACCAGAAGGAAACACAGTACACAAAATGCACTGCGCAGTCTCACCCGAGATAGCTTTAAATGGGTGGCTTTAAGAATCAGGTGTTTACAACCTAGGATTGAGTATGAGATATGGGTTTATTATTCAGAGCCACACACTATGAATTTTTATTGCAATATACCGTTATTCATGGTCATGCACCTATCTACCATAGTTTATTTCCCGAGAAACACAATCATATTCCATAACAATATATTAACTCATTCATCAAGCACAACAATTAACTTCTAAAAGAAAAGTAAAAACATACATGCATTCATCACATTACACAGATATTACCGTGGTTCAACCCCTCCTGGGCTATGTCCACAAAGATTTGGCTCTTGGCTCTTTCATTATGGTAGTTCTGCATCTCCAGTGCTGCGCACTTACACTTCTCCTCAGGTGGGTAAGATCTATATGAGGCGAACTAGATCGCATTGGGCTCCTCAGCCTGTGATCTAATCCTCAGATCTTCCTCCTCTCCTCTGTTCTTTGCTCAACAACTTACAAAATAGTTCATCACAATATTACATATCGCATCGACTCGTGCATATTCGACATTAACAATACAGAGACAAACTAGTCAAGAACCAACCTTACACAACAAAAACTGGCACCCTCTATTATAACTATGTATCTATATTTATATCTATCAGGCTCTTCAGCCATTTACAATGTATTAGAAAAACCCTAACCCTATCAACGTTAGGTCTTCCTCCCATGCATGCGTGCTATTCTTCCTCCCAGTTGTCACTTCCCTTGTGCACACTTTCTTGCATGCTGTGTTTCCCTCCAACTGTTACTTCAGTTTCTGCACGCTTTCTTTCCCCACGATCATCCTTCTTTCCACTTTGGCCTATTGCCAACGATAATCAAGGTGGACAGGTGGCATGAGATTCACAAATTCAGAAGTTTGTGGACAAGGTGAAGGTGAAATCGTCGAAGGAAATCTCAACCATTGATCGAGAAGAGAATCGAAGGATCGTTGATCTGGTTGAAAGGACTAAAGTCCCGAAGTAGGAGCAGATTCGTTGATCAAGAAGGACGTGTGGTGAATGATCTACCATTACAGAGAAATATCTCCGGAATAAATGAGAGCTTGAGAATTGAGATTCCCGAAGCCCGGAGAGCTGGAGAGACGATGTGAATCTCAATCGTTATATCTAGAGAACATGTTGTGTGAATTTGTGTATTTTGGGTAAAGACCCGAAGTAAACGTTGATTGTCGGATTGTCCAAAGTAGATCTGAACTGTCTGATCTGGAGAATAGGTGGCGCAAATATGTGGATTTTTGGTAAGGACCCAAAACAAATGTTGATCGTCGGATCGTCCGAAGTAAATCCCCATCGTCTGATTCAAGAGGACACGTGGCATAATTCCATGTATTTCGAGGGGGACACAAGTTTGAGACTTGAAAATTTCGAAGTCTAGAAATCCGAAATGACTCCAGTCGTCGATCTGGGAGAGGGAGATCATAACTATTGGGTTCGCAAAGATAGATCTCAATATTCCATTTAGAAACACTGTCAATATCATGAATTCGACGGTCAAATCGCATTGTGGGGACAAGAGGTGCTCAAGATTTAAGAAGTCGAGGGTGAGCCACAATCGAGACCACGGTTTTGGCAAAAGGACACGTGGCAGCTCAGGGTGAATTGCGGGACGAAAAGTATTTTGGTTCCAAACGACCTTTGAGCGTGCCTGCAATTGCGTGTTTGTGTGAGGTTACCTCCCATGGTCACATCTAAGGGGGGGCCAAGGAAAAGGAGATAACACAAACTCTGAGATTTTGCTGAACGCAAAAGTAAAGGTCGCAGGTATCATACGACCTGTACTAGAAGCTGAAAGGGCATGTGTTTGATCAAGAGGTGAGACTATCAAGGTCTCAAAGAGTCGTTTGAATCAAGGAATTGAAGCTCCTTGATCGGGAGGTCACACAACCCTTAGGAGAGAAGGGGGTCTACATCAAGTGGTATCAGAGCCAAGTTTTTTCTTGCAGACAACAGACAAATGAGAGAAGAAAAAAAAGAACTCGAAGGTGTACCCTCTGTGTGAGAGACAACCATCAAAATTCCACCGAGGAGATGAGTGGAGCCACCATTAGCCAATCGGGTTGCAGAAAGAGAAATGCGAGAGCTTCATGAAATATTAGAGGTGATGGAGGCAACGTAGAGGAGGGCACCTAATGATGGAGACATCAACAATGTAGAGAGTGAAGAAGTAGAATTCAAAGAAGTTGCAGGGGAAAATGTTGTCGAAGAACACTTGTTGAGAGTAGTTGTTAGATTGGGAGCTAGATCCAAGATAGAGGTTCCAATGTATGAAGGCAATTTGGATACTGAAGAGCTGTTGGATTGGATAAGATCCATGGACAAATATTTTGACTATGAAGATGTCGATGAGGAGAAAAGGGTGAGACATGCTATCACCGGGATAAAAGGACATGCAACACTGTGGTGGGATGAACTGCAGGCTGAGAGGAGAAGTAAGGGAAAACATAAGATAAAGAATTGGGACATAATGGTAGCCAAGATGAAAGCTAAATTCATGCCCAAAGATTATCAGATCAATCTATTCAGGAAGCTGCAGAACCTAAGATAGAAGGGTATGACAGTTAAAGAGTACACATAGGAGTTATACAAGTTGAACATTAGAACTGGACAAAGAGAGAAATATGAAGAAAAAAATGCCAGGTATATAAATGGTCTGAGGTATGAAATCCATGATGAGATCAGAATGATGTCAGTGAAGACAGTGGAGGATGCTTATCAGTTTTCACTGAAGGTAGAGGATAAGTTGGCCAGGAAAAAAATCTAGTGAGGCAGAGGTAGAATCCCATCCCCAAACAAAGGAAAGGGAGTTGCCCATGACAAGGCACATAAATCCAAAGACGAGACTGAGAAAGCACAAAGTCACTCGGAAAGAGGAGGAATTTCCCGAGGAATACAAGGTGGTGGAAGAAGTTCTTCTAGAGGAAGAGGAAGAAGCAGAGGAGGATAACTAAAGTTCTATGCCTATGGAAAGACATGACACGTGTCTTGGGAATGTCCCGAGAAAAAAGAAGAAGGAGGAGAAGATCACATTTCAGAACCACAGAGAAGGAATGTTGAAGTAGAAGGAGCAGAGGATGGAACATACCTGATATTGAGAAAGGTTCTCTTAAAACCAGAGGCATAAGTTGAAAATCCAGTGCAGAGGAACAGTCTATTCAGGACAACCTGCAAGACTAAAGACAGAGTATGCAAGGTGATAATTGACAATGGGAGCACTGATAACTAGTATCCATAGAGATGGTGGAGAAATTGGAGCTGGAAACAACTACACACCTGAAACCATATAAGGTCTCATGGTTGCATAAAGGGCACCGAGTAATGGTTACTAAACAATGCCTTGTTGAATTTAAGATAGGAGGATATAGAGATGAAATTCTATGTGATTTAATTCCCATGGATGTATGCCATATTTTGTTGGGAAGTCCATGGTAGTTTGACAGGAAAGTCATTCATGATGGGAGTAAGAATACATACACCTTGGAGAAGAATGGTAGGACACACATGTTACTGCCAATAGAAGAGAAGAAAGTGAAAGAGGAAGCCAACACAAGCATACTTCTCATGAGCGGGAAGGAACTCCTGAAAGAAGTCAAGAAAGAACAGGAGATGCAATTTGTTGTGGTGAGGAAACCCAGAGTTATCCTTACAAGTACTTCGATGGATGATTTACCTGAAGAAGTTCAATAATTGTTGGATAATTTTGCTGACATAGTGGTGGATGAGCTGCCAAAATCATTGCCACCCATCAGAAGTATCATAAATCATATTGATTTGATACCAGGAGAAAGTATGCCAAATAAAGCATCATACATACTGGCACCTTGAGAGAATGAGGAGGTAAAGAACCAAGTCTAGGAATTGTTAGACAAGGGTTTGGTCAGAGAGATATTGAGTCCATGCATAGTACCAACTATGTTGAGTCCAAAGAAGGATGGAGGATGGAGAATGTGTATAGACTCAAGATCCATTAACAAGATCACCATCAGGTATATATTCCATTTGCCAAGAATGGATGATTTAATGGATTGTTTAAGTGGAGCAAATTTATTTTCCAAAATTGATTTGAAAAGTGGATATCACCAGATAAGAATGAGAGAAGGTGATGAGTGGAAGGCAACATTTAAGACAAATGAAGGTTTGTATGAGTGGCTTGTTATTCCATTTGGCTTAACAAATGCCCCGAGTACTTTTATGAAGAAATAACTCATTTAATTGGGTTTTGTGATCTCTTCAAATGAACTGAAGATGGATCCAGAGAAGGTGAAAGCAATTAAAGAATGGCCATCACCAAGGAGTATGTTTGAGGTAAGAAGATTCCATGGATTAGCAAGTTTCTATAGGAAGTTCATCAAATATTTCAGTGGAATTTGTGCACCAATGACGGATACAGTGAAGAAGAAGGACAAGTATTTTAAATGGACAGAGGAGGCTGAGAGGAGATTCAATATACTGAAGGAGAAAATAATAGAACAACCAATTCTGGTCTTACCAAATTTTGGAAAGACATTTCAAGTGAGATGTGATGCAAGTGGAGTTGCAATTGGAGTAGTTTTGAGCCATGATAATAGACCTGTCACCTATTTCAGTGAGAATCTGAATGAGACCAAGAGAAAATACTCCACATATGATAAGGAGTTTTATGCCATAATTCAAGCCTTGAAGAAATGGAGACAATACCTTGTCCCACATGACTTTTTCTTGTATAGTGATAACCAGAATTTATAATTCATAACCAGACAGGAAAAATTGAACCAGAGGCATGCAAAGTGGATTGAGTTTATGCAGAATTTTACTTTTTTCATAAAACATATTGTTGGAAATGCTGAAAAAGTTGTTGGTGCATTAAGCAGGAGATGTTTGATTCTGCACGAGTTTCAAGGGAATACCATGGGGTTTGAACACCTGTAGGATATGTATTGTGATGATCCAGATTTCAAGGAAGCATATGAAGCATGTGCAAATCCTGTGCTGAGAGACAAGAGCCAGTGGACAGAGTACATGATTCAAGAGGGATTGTTATTCAAGGGCAATCAATTGTGCATACCAAAATGTTCAATGAGGGATAACCTTTTGAAGGAAAAGCATAGTGGAGGATTGGATGGGAATTTTGGCCATGATAAAACATTTTCACAATTGAGAAGTTCATACTATTGGCCAGGTATGATAACAAAAGTGATAAAGTTTGTGAACAGATGTAGAATCTACCAACATGCAAAAGGTAAAAGATAGAACACTGGATTGTATCAACCATTGCCAATACCAGAGAGGCCTTGGGATGCAATAAGCATGGATTTTGTGTTGGGACTGCCAAGAATGCAAAGAGGATGTGATTCCATATTTGTGGTGGTGGATAGATTTTCAAAGATGGCACACTTTATCCCATGTCAGAAGACTAGTGATGCAACAAATGTTGCAAATTTGTTTTTCAAGGAAGTTGTGAGACTTCATGGAATACCAAGGAGTATCGTCTTAGATAGAGACACTAAATTTGTTGGTCATTTCTTGAGAACATTGTGGACGAAGTTGGGGACATATTTGTCCTTCATCTCAACTTATCACCCTTAGACAGATGGACAGACTGAGGTGGTAAATAGAAGTTTGGGAAACTTGTTGAGGAGTCTGGTCACTGAGAATCATAATCAGTGGGATCAGATTTTGCAACAAGCGGAATTTGCATACAATGACTCACCAAACAAGAGCACTAGAAAGATCCCATTCCAAATATTGTATGGAATGCAACCAAAGGGAGTATCTGAGTTGAGAGACTTGGAACAGAGTGAGATCAGAAGTGATGGAGCAGAATATTTTGCTGCAGAAATGCAGAATCTCCATAGCCAGATCATAGGATAGTTGCAGAGCTCTAGCCAAGAGTATAAGCACAGAGTTGATCAACATCGCAAATAACTTCAATTTGAAGTAGGAGATCATGTTCTAGCACATCTCAGGAAAGAAAGGATCCCTAGGGGAACACATAACAAATTAAATATGAAGAAGATAGGGCCATGTAAGATCTTAGGGAAGTTTGGTTCAAATGCCTATGATATTGAGTTGCCAGATGATGTGGGCATATCACCCATATTCAACATTTCAGACTTGTATCCTTACAGGAAAGATGACACAGAGGGACTATAAGATCAAGAGAGGGTTCAGTGGGAGAAACAAATTCCTATAGCAGTAAAACCACAGATGGAGAAGATCGTTGATTAGAGGATGGGCAATAAGACTAGGAGGAAGACCTATTTTGAATATCTAATCAAGTGGAAGGGACACCTAATAGATTTCAGTTGGGAAAATGAAGCTGATATCCAGAAGCATGGAAATTTGGTGCAGGAGTTCATGGACAGGAGCCCATGAATTTTTGTCCAGGGGAGTATGATGTAGGAGCATTGTTAGGGAGAATGCATGGCAGGACAACTCAACGTCTAAGAGTCATTTTGGAATCTCAAACTTTGGCAGTTACTGAAAATCTTTTGGAGCTAATTGAAAAATGGAAGAATATCAAACGCTCAAAAGCTGAATGATCACGAGTGATCTGGGATTTTCACTCCTATTCTTGAATGTAACTGAACTTAGGTAGCAGTTAGGTTTTCATTTTGGAGTAGATAAGTAGTCGGGGGGAACCCTAAGGAAACTCTGAGATAAATAGAGGTTTTGTACACCCAAATGAGGCTGTTGCGAGTTAGTAGGAAAATTCTGAGTTTTTAGTTGTTGTTGTTTGATCATAGTTGTAGCCATTTTATTTTTGCATGAATATAACAGAGGAAAATTGATCCTGTTGGATTACTGAGAGGG
>SNQJ01S0031699.1:99583-116779 GCA_010110895.2 Picea sitchensis
TTATTATTGAATTAAATTATTTTGTATTCACTTTGAATTATAGTACACTCATCACTTCACTTTTTTATTTACCTTTTAAAATCTCTTAAACCACTTTGACTACTTTGACCTTTTGGGGCTTCTAGATGACATATGAGGGTCCTCCAACTTCGTAAGGCCATAACTCTCAAACTGTGAAGAGTTATGTGATGTTCCACATACCACCGGAAATTGCATGATAAGAACTATCCATATAGGATAGTTTCACTGAAAAATTCACTGGTTTTCATCTCATTATTCCACAAATAAGAATGGGTTCTCTAACCATACTTCTAGGATAACTCAATCCCCAAAGCGTCTTCCTGTGAGGGCATTCGCCATAAGGGGACGACTTTGGATTTCATCCATTTCTACTTATTATCAACCATGACAATACAATAATGAGTCATATTTATATCAAACAATATTGGGTCCATTACCCAACCTTTGTGCTACGGGGCTTTCTTCAAGGGTTGACATCAATGAAAACCAACCTTAATCAACAAATCCAATGCGTGATGTTGTTATTGTTTGAAATTACATGTTATTATTTTTTTCATGAATGAGTGAATTTCATTACTAGTATGTGAAACTGTGAATGTTAGTATAAAATTCAATTATTTTCTCTTGGTCGAGACCGTGTAATGTGTGCACACAGTCCACAAGGAGTGCGTCAACAGAGTCTATTTCGACTCATAAGCTCAGAAGGGATAGCGTGAAGGTTCATTCACAAGGCATGCACAGTGATTCACAGGAACTCAAATCTTGCGTAAGAATTTGCTGCAAGGAGTGCATAGATCTGAAATTCGGCTAAGTGTCGAAGTGAATCTTTAATAAGTCAAGAGAGCAGAAGGAGAGAAAGCTACGAAGGGATAGCACTTTTCAGAAGTGTAGACGAGGTCCAAGAGACAGATTCATAGGAGGAAAAAATTCCAAGGCCTTTGAATACTTAGAAATATTCTAAGTCGGAGGAAGTCAAAAGTTAAGGAGGAAGAGCGACAACGGCCATTGGATCACAACTCAGAGGACCAACCACAGTCTGATCAAAGAAAGGTGTGTGAGCCTTAGCGCTTTGCACACATAGGAGGGTGAGCTTACCAAAGTTCTAAAGTCCCAAAGAAATTTGAGACCATCCATCGTCAAGGAGGACAGGTGGCACAAGATTCACAACGTCAAAAGTTTGTGGAGAAGGCAAAGGTGAAATCACCGAAGGAAATATCGACCATTGATCGAGAAGAAAACCGAAGGACTATTGATCTGGTCGAAAGGACTAAAGTCATGAAGCAGGAGCAGAGTCATTGATAGAGAAGGACGCATGGCAAAACAATTTTCCATTACAGAGAAATCTCTCCGAAAGAAACAAGAGATTGAGAATTGAGATTCCTGAAGCCCGGAGAGCCGGAGAGCTGAAGTGAATCTTAATCGTTAGATCTGGAGAATGGGTGGCGTGAATTTGTGGATTCCAGGTAAATACCCGAAGTAAACGTCGACTGTCAGATTGTCCGAAGTATATCTGAACCGTCTGATCTAGAGAATAGGTGGCGTGAATCTGTGGATTTTGGGTAAGGACCCGAAACAAACGTCGATCATCAGATCGTCCAAATTAAATCCCCACCGTCTGATTCAAGAGGACATGTGGCATAATTTTGTGTATTTCTAGGGCGAGAAAATTTTGAGACTTGAAAATTCTGAAGTCCGGAATTCCAAAACGACTCCAACCATCGATTTGGGAGAGGGAGATCAGAATTGTTGGGTTCACAGAGATAGATATCGGTCGTCTGTTTAGAAAAACCATCAAGATCGTGATATTGAAGGTCACCTTGAATTACGGGGACAAGAAGTGCTCGTGATTTAAGAAGCCGAGGGCAGGACGCAATCGAGACCACGATTTTGGCAAAAGGACATGTGGTGGCTCATGGTGAATTGGAGGGCAAAAATTAGTTTGGTTCCAAACCACCTTTGAGTGTTCCTACAATCGCGTGTTTGCGTGAGGTTACCACCCAAGGTCGCATCTAAGGGGGAGCCAAGGAAAATGAGCTAGCGCCAACTTTGAGATTTTGCTGAGCGTAAAGGGAAAGGTCGCGGGTATCATAAGCCCTGCACCAAAATACAAAAGGGCCCGTGTTTCATCAAGAGGTGAGACTATCAAGGTCTCAAGGAGTCGTTTGAATCAGGGAATTGAAGATCCTTGACCAGGAGGTCGCACATCCCTTAGGAGAGAAGGGGGTCTGCATCAATTTTTCAAACCAAAGTGCATGATCATCCATTCAAAAACACCTTATTTTGACTTGAAGGTAGTCTTCCATACATCTTTCTGCTCTATTGGGACTTGATGGTAGCCAAAATTTAGATCAATCTTACTAAAGTATTTTTCCTCCTTGAGTTGATCAAGGAGATCGTTGATTTGGGGAATCAAGTACTGGTTTCTGACTGTGATTTTATTTAGGGCCTGGTAATCGATGCATAATCATCAGGTCCTGTCTTTATTTTGGACGAGCATGATTGGGCTTCCACAAGGTGATGAGTTGGGTCATATGTACCCCATGTGGAGAAGTTCTTGGATCCAACACTTGATCTCCTCATTTTCTAATAGAGAGCGACAATAGACTATCCCATTGGGTAGCGGTGCACCGAGGGTCATATCGATGGAATGCTTGACCTAGCAGTGCAGAGGTACCCCGATAGGTGATGAGACAATGAATTTGTATTCTTCCACGACCTTATTCACTTGATTCTGTTTCGTGGAGAGGTCACCAAAGAGGCCATGGATGAGGCTACAATATTTTTCTCACTCTGAGAGCGAATAAAAAAGAAGACAAACTTCCTGGTATGAGAGATGAACTTCCTGCATTGCTTGGCAGAGATCAAGGAAATAACACTAGATGGGACTACCTCGGGTATCGTGTATAATTTCCTATTCAAAGTAATAATAACACTGGGAGCCCTAGACTCATATACAACATGATGTTTCCATAAATAAGGTTCACCCAAAAGAGTATCACAAACTTCAATGGGAGAAACATCACACAATACCTCATCTTTGAATGGCTTGATGTTGTACGACAAGCGATACTGTTGACTGACGTGAAGTTCACTTCCTTGGCAGAGCCATCTAATGGTGTAGGGATGCAGGTGTAGTTTTTTCGGAAGGGCTAGCCGCTTGAAGACCTCCACTGATATTAGGTTCTTCTGGCTACTGATATCAATGATGAAGTGAAGCATAATGCCTTTCACCCACATCTGTGAATGAAAGAGGCACTCTCCTTCCTCTTGCTCATCGGGTTCATCGGGTTGAATCTTGATGGTAGTAATAGTGGCATTGGGTTCCACGTCAATGTTCCATCTCCTATTTTATGGTTCTTACTCAGATTCAGAACCCACATATGATTCATAGGATTTCACCTTAACCACCAATGACTGCTTTTAACGACAATCAACAATGTTATTCCAGGAGCTCTTATGGAAGTCGCACCACTTCTCAGTATATTTCTTCGTGTTTCCATTGTCCTTTGCTTGCAACTTAGATTGGATGTATTGAGGTTTCCCCTCTTTTCTCTGTCCTTTTTTCTGTGGGTTGGGGCTTCCCTTTCCCTGCTTCTTCTGTGGGGGGTTCTCAGACCCAAACTTTCGCGTCTTTTGTTTAAGCTTCTGCTTGATTTTGATGACATATCGATAGGCCGCACCCAAGGACAAGATGTCCAAAAAATCCATTTTTGTCTGGATGTATCTATGAATACCGTCGCGATACTTGAGCACCATATGTCACTCATAATATTTGATATCTAGATTAGTGCGCAAGGTATGGAAGACATTGGTGAAATCTGGCACTGTTTGGTCTCTTTCCTACCACAGAGTGGTCCATCTTGTATACAAGTCATCATAACTTCCAACGGGTTAATATTGTTCCTTAATAACATCCCTGAAGGAACCCCAAGTGGATGAAACTACAAATAATGTGAATTCCTCTATTTACTTTTTCTCACAGAAAGTCTCCCACAAATCTTTGACATGGGGGGCGACCTTAAGGAGCGCAAATGTAATATTTTCTCTATCGGAAAAGTTGTGGAAAAAAATACCCTTCTAGAAGGTTTAACCATTTATCTACAATATCCAAGTCTATTTGACCTTCAAATATAGGAATATCAAAATTGATATGTACCTTGAAGGGGGTGATGCCTCTACTTGAGGTAGATGTGTTACTTGTCGACAGTCGTCGAAGGATTTGTGAAAAGTTGTCCATCATCTTTTTCCTCTATCGCTCGAGGGCTTCCTCGAGAAATATTTTGAAAGGATCTCTTGTCCCATCATATTTATTTTCTTCCGCCATGGAATTTTTCTTGGGCGTGTGAGAGCATTTTTCCTTAAGAGAAACAATCTCGATACCCAACTCTCTATACCCTGATCTTGTTGGGGACATGCACTAAAAAACGATAAGGAACAGACCGCTCTAATACCACTGATATGGATTTATGATTGGAATGAAATGAAAAGAAAAATTATAATACTAAACAAAGACAATTAATAATAGCAAAGATATAATAAAACTTGACTTCTATTAAATAAGAAATATGTTGAAACTGTAAAATGCATGCTGACACAAGCTTGCTAGAATGGTGGCATCTTATCTCTGAGAAGAGATGTGACGATTATGCTCATTCGAAAGAAGATGATTAAAATTAGGCTCTGAAATACTTTTTCAATAAAAATGAATTCCAAAACCCTATACATCCAAAAACCTAACCCTAGGAGATAAAGCGCCAAAAGTCATGTGGGCCCCATTGGGGTAAGTTAGTACATCAACTTCTCGTGGTCATAAATTTTGCATACGATCTTCATTTTAGGTGCACGATAGTCCATTGGAAAGGTATATCCAAGGAATACATATTATGCCATCAAACCCTGACTCCGTCTATAGTTTTACTATGGTGAGACCTAAAAATGTTGTTTAGGGCCTCAAAACAACCCCAAAAGTTCAGGACTCAAAAACTAGGAAAAACCTATCAAATTGAAAAAATGCCAAGATGAGCTAGTTGGAATAGGTGGGTGGCCACCGATATCCACCTATATCATCAACACTAGGATTCAATCACTAATTTTAACAAGTCAAGTTATCCTCAACATACCCAATAAACTACCCAATCAAACTTGGTCGAGTAAATAACTCAAACTAATTTTATTGATCAATAAACATTAATAACACCCCCCCTTAAACACAAGTAAGGGATCAATAAATAAGGAACATAATAAGTCCTTCCAATAAATTTTCAAACAACAAGCAACATGTCAAACATAATGTATAAAAAAAATTGGAATCAAGAAACAACATTTACAATCGAAACTCGGTTGATGCATATCTCTGGTTGAACCTTAGTTGGATACTCCAATGGATCATAACAAGAAAGATGGGAAATGTATTGTTGTACAATCAATGATTTACATATGTAGGAGGTCCTCAACCATTTTTTCAAATGCTTCTATATTGACCATTCATTAGCCAATGACAATGAATCCTCGTAGTTGGCACTGTTCCAAATTTTTGTCTTTCATGCTTCTTCTGCAAAGAACGATAAAATGAATTTCCACCATTCCAAGAATGTTTATTCATGGACCTTATTCCTATGATTCTTATGATGAAGAAATTGATATGGAAAATAATTATGTTCTTTCCAAATAAATGGTGCAATCTTAGCTTCTTGTTTAGTCAAAGGTTCAAGACAACCTTGCACATCAACAATAGTGTCATTTTCAACAATAGTTTCAAATTCTAGTACAATATTATCAACCAAACTTTTGGTCGACTCAATAGAAACATCAACAATCGGTTTATATTTTGGAAACTTAGTCGGATGATATACACCCACAACAAATACAAAAAATAGTCCATTTAAAGTCACTCTCGTTAATCGATGAAATTCCATTATATCAAAGACCTCCTCTAAGTAGCCTTGACTTAGTTATAATCAAAAAAATTATTCCATGTCCACTCTTTCCAAGTCCACTTCCATAAMGAYCCATCTTACTCAATAGTTGGGACCTGATACATGTACTATGTTTCTCAAATCTAGGAGGAATCTCACCGATAGTAGCCAACAAGGAATGAGGAGGAGCCACACCTTCAACCCTATCCTTGCTACATTCAAGGATAACAACACCATCATTAAAAGTATCAATATAAGAAATATTTTTAGGCACACCATGAGGTATCTCGATATTATACTTCTTCACAATAATTTGTAGACGAATGTCTTCATTCTAGAGACCTTGTTTACAATCCTACAATTGTTGAATTTGCTCGTCCTTCTTAGCCATATGCAACAATAAAGTGTTATAATATTTCTTTAAATATTGATATTCTTTAAACACAAATATTATCTATTTGAAGGGGAGTATCTTCCTCATGAATTTCAACAATAGAAACTTGAAAGAAGTCAAAGTCATTCTCCAGCTATATATTGGCTTTCTCTAGCCCATTAATCTTCTCTTTCCGTCCAACAATTTTTGTATGAGATAGGTTCTTGAATTCTTCATCCAAATCATCAAATAGATCAATCTTATATCTAAATTATACTATTAGGTTCTGAAATACACGTTCCATAATTCTTTCCAAGATAAAAATCTACATAATAACTTCATCAAACTTCTTCTAGGTAAAGGTTTGCAAGTCATTTGTATCAAGAGTTGGATTTCACTTTTGCAACCTCTAGATGGATTTATCTTTCCCATCACTTTTATTACAAAGTGAAGAAACCAACTTATTCAATTATGCAATTGTTTCTTATTGAGAGACGAGCTTAAATGTTTTGTGTTTCTTCACATTAAGTCTTTGAACAACACCCATATTTCCAACAAAGGGAACAAAAATGCTTCATATATATATATACTCACTTGATTATAAACAAGTAGACTATCTATTGGTTGATGCACTCAACACAACATAAGTATATCGTGCAAACAACAGATTACCTAAAGAAATATATCCTTGGTTTTATATCAACAATAATAAGCAATCATTACATAATACACAAGCTGACTCCAAAGGTTATACAACCAACATAATGAACAATACAATCCTAGTCTATGTAGTCTGGGCATTATCTTCAAAATATAGTGAGCAACATGCATAAGGATACATTCTACCTTTAGTAGACAAATTCCACAACAATTTTTTCGATAATGGGAAATAACACTCAGTAAAACAAAGGAATAGAGAAATAATTTAACAATAATTCTCTAAGAGAAGGATACACAATATTTCTACTTGGAGCCAATAATATAAGGAATGATACTATAGGTTGAAATATCTCCCAACCTATGGTTCAACATAATGAGCATACAAATATACATCTAGCCATCTAAGATGACCATTGACCAACTAGGCTCTAGTCGATCCACCAATCACTTTCAATAATAAACTTTATTAACAACAAAGTCATGAAAATTTCAAATCAAAATCAAGTGTTGTAATGCTCGAGGCAAGTACACGGATCCCAATACAGGAATAGAATTCCCAATGCAAGGCATATTGGTTGACATGGTGGTTAAACAAATAACAACACACAAGTTGCCTCCAAAGGTTATACAACCAACATAATGAACAATGCAATGCTAGTCTATGTAGTATGGGAATTATCTTCAAAATCTAGTGAGCAACATATATAAGGATAAGTTCTACCTTCAATAGACAAATGCCACAATAGTCTTTTCCATAATGGGAAATAACACTCGGTAAAACAAAGGAATAGAGAAATAATTTAACAATAATCCTCTTAGAGAAGGATCCCTAATATTTCTACTTCCAACTAGTATTATAAGGAATGATACAATAGGATGAAAAATATCCCAATCAATGGCTTAAGGAAATGAGAATACAAATATACATCTAACCATCTAAATTACCCATTGATCAACTGGGCTTAGTCGATCCACCAATCAATTTCAATAATAAAATTTGTTAACAACAAAGTTTGGACAATGCGAAATAAAAATCAAGTATTCCAATGCTTGAGGAAAGTATATGGATTCTAATGCAGGAATAAATTTCCCAAGGTAAGGGACATTGGTTCACACGATGGTTAACATAATGCCCAAGGAAAATTGGTTCACATGGTGGTTAAAAATAACTAGTGGGTTCTCAATTAATTGACTAATTTTCATAGAATATATTCTCAAGATATTTCACGACGAGCTTACACCCTGGTACAAGCTCCCACACATAATCGTGGGTATACCCTCCAAGGAGCCCGAGTGATTTTGGTCAACGTCAATTCCAGGTATCGTGAAGACTTTCCCCTCCACAGTCACCTTGTGTAAAGACCCTAAAGAGATAGGCCACTAAGGTTACCACTGACAACAATAAAGCCTGGGGGAACAGTCGACAGTCCGATCCACATGCAAGGGCAGGGTATCTAGCCCGAAATCAACTTGAGAGGCTTCCACTCATCATTGTGGGTATACCTTCAAGTGACACCCGTAATACGTGAAATCTCTACACCAAGACCAACAAAGCAGGGTGAGTAACTCTGCCAGTCTCAATGCGACCTCGTGATTGACCCTTGTGTTAGAAGGGATTCCCAAGAGAAAATAAAATGTAATAGAATGGATTTCACCACTCCCAACTCAAGATTCTATGTTTGTTTGCAACTTTGGAAAGTTATCTTTCACCTATTCAAATCCCTACAACTAATCTAATGTGGGTTTGCTACCAGAAAAGATAAAAATGTCTGTCAATTTTTTATAAAGCTTTATTTTATGGCTGTTATTACTCAAAGGAGATGGCGTGGACAATATGAATTGTTTTGACAAACTCGAAAATTATGCAAAGATAGAAAGAAGATGCAATCTTTCATTCGATGAAAGCTATGCTACGAGGAAAGGGAAAACATTTATCATTCCCTTTATGCACGATGTCCCAAAATATATTAAACTCATCAATATCAAGATTCTCAAAGGGAAATGAAAAGGTATTGAAGACACCAATGCACGATTCATGGCCCCCACCGACCATGAGGTACCTCATAATTTAAGATCAAAAGTATACAAGAATCGTACAATTTCGCTACTTGAAATGCAAGGATGCTTTAATCTAATATAAAGCAAGAATTAAAATCTTTTGTTTCAAGGGAATTTCACTAAGCAATAATGAACTTTCTTAAAAAAAGAAACCCAAACTAAAACTTCTCTTTTTGAAACCTAACTATTCAGAAGAAATCTGATTTTTTCCCTAAACAGTTCTAAAGAAACATGCTTTGTTGAAGACACTCAAAGAAAGAGACCAATCCTTCAAAACAAAACAAAGCAAAGTGGCTAAAGAAAGCAGCTCGAGGTTATGTCAAACAAACTGTAAACAGATCAACATGGAGCTCTAAAATATCAATCCACGTACAGGCAAGATGACCCCAATTAAAGGCGTTTTTTGCAACAAGTTCGCGTAGCAATATATTACAGTCGAGAATTAGGTATTCTCGTGGGCTAGACATTGGTAGGGTGCGAGAAGTTCGCACCTTACTGTTCAGTTAGGTGCAAACATCAATGATTCTCGCAGTCCACAGATAGGTACAGTGCGAGAATGTCTGTAATCAAATCAAATTTTTTGAGGACAGGGGAATCTAGAGTGAACTTCTAGATCTAGAGATTCTGGATGGATGTCCCACAGACTCAGAAAACAAGCAATCAAAGAAAAGGAAACTAGACTAACTAGGAAACAGTCCGTTCCCAAATTGGGTCCATAATTTTGTTACATCGGACTAATCGGTAGGTGCGGACACTAACACATATCCCTAGATCACCTGGATCTAGAACAAAGCTGGAGACAAAACATGTGCTTTCCTTAAGTTTATATATTTAATTTACTAACTAAAGAGGTATAAGTGACATACCGTTTAAATGTCCACTTCCTGCTCATCGCTATCCTAGCTTCATTCCAATGCTCATACTGTGGTGATCCTGTAAAAAGCACAAACCAACCAAAGTGTTAGCAATAACATAAACTCAATAAACCTATGTATGTGATCCAAGGAGTCATACAATGAAACACAACAAGCTTTATAGGAGAGAATCATATTATTGTATCGTATTAAATGTGAAAGTTACAACCATGGCCTTGGTTCGTGAGTCCTAACTGTCCTTGTTCCCCACACACTTTCACTCCAAGAGTTCTAAGAGCACAGATCTGATAATATTCACAATCTATCTTGACAAAGCAAATCTCCAAACCACTCCAACCAAGCTAATGAAAATTCCAAAACCAACCGACTAACAAGCTCAGAAACCTTGTCCATGAGAGTTCTTCTCCTTTTATAAGTTGAAGGATAAGGTGAGGAGGTTAGAAAGATCCCACTAATCATGAAAGCAAGTAAGGGATGATCCCACTAAATCATGAAAGCGAGTAAGATCCAAACCATTCGGATGCCACCTCACCATGGAAGTTTCTCCTTCTAGAAGATTCGAGAAAACGCTCATTTTTCCCACGTGTAAGCATTCTCGCACCCTGCTTATAGTGCAACTTGCGAACTATTCGCACTCTAGCTATGATGCGGCCTGTGAGAATCAGGCATTCTCGCACCCTAATACATAGGCAGCCTGCGAACTTCCTTTTTTATAAGGTTTTTACACAGGAAAATGCAACTTCTTTTCTCAGGAAAAGTTCTTCTCCCTTCTCTCTTTAGGAACTCATGCCACTGACCCCTCTGAAGGTAACAGATAGGTTTACATCATTAACGGTCATAGGGATGACGAAAATAATGTGTAACACCTAACCCTGGAAGATGAAAAACCAACAAGTTTGTGTACCCTGTTATGGGTAGTTTGGTGTATCAACTCCCCGAGGGCGTAGCTTTGGCATACGATCTTCGCTTGGGGCACATGATAGCTCATTGGAAAGGTTTGATGAGGAGATTCATTTCACGAGATCAATCATGCCTTTGGAAATTATTGAGGTGCCCGAATGCAAAAAAAAGTTGTTTAGGCCCTCAAAATGGCCTCGGAAGATTAGGACCCGAAAAACTACTAAAAATAGTAAATTTACAAAGAATTATTTTGAGCCAGTTGGAATAGGTGAGTGGCCATGGATATCCACCTGGATCAATGTCCTCCTAAATGTGTGACAACATGTTGCAAAAGAGGGACATTTGGGCATAGGAGGGTGACGTCATCTCTTCTTCATGGTTCTGGGTCTCATTCATGTGCTAGAGGCATCATCCAAAGTGAAACACTCATCATCTTAGGCCTTCAATGGGTGGGGAACAACATCCATCCAATGGGCTTCCAAGCCCCTATGAAGGTCCAAGTGGATTATTTCCTTCATGAATGACTTTCACCTGGAAAGGTCCTACAAAGGTAAGAAATTATTCCATCCAAGGGTCCACAAGTCATATGAATCAAGTCAAGTAATACGAATTTAATAAAAGAACCACCCAAACAAGTGCATCAAGTCCCCCCCTTCAAATTAAAAAATTGCTCAAAGACCTTATAAACTTTGATAAATTTAGGTATGGGAGGGGTGTCATGTTACCCTATTGGGTAGGCCAATCCAGAAGTCAAGGAATGTTTCCAAAGAAGACCCTTTCTAGACAATGTAATGAGTATGAGGTGGATTGGGGGAAGTACTCTTGGGAATTGGGTTATTAACAAATCAAGGGATCATATTGTCTCATTTATGGGTTCCTTTGCGGAGGGTGTGTTGCATTCGTTCATTTGCAATGCAACATTTTTCCAAGTCGTTTATTTGCCTTTCTTTTTTATGGTATGAACATTGAGTGCTATGTGAAATGGAAAGAAAAATATCACCGCAATGTCACTTGAAGTTAGAACACATTGAGTACCATGTACACTGGAAATTAAAGAACACTGCAATGCATTCCCCCATCAAGCAGGGCACTTTTATTTATTTTCTTTTCAAAGGTCCTTCATTTTTTATGAAGAATAATTTAATGGATCTCAGGACCTTGGGGCGAGCATATAGAAGGATAGACCATGGATTTTTATTTTTACAGTGATAGCTGCTACACCTCTAGGCCTTGAGCCCCTTCTTCCGATGAAAAGAGGTACAAGCCCTTCTTGGGGTCAATGAAATTGACAACCAAAAGACGAGGAAACAAAGGGGAAGAAGTATGGAAACTTGAAAGTGGTAAGTATGAGTAGGAAAGATGTTTTTACCCTTCAAGAAACCCCCTAGTAGAAACCCTTTTCCAAAGGGTTACCAACTTACTAGGATACCGTGCCAAATACCAAGGTGAAATTAGGAAAAAAATATAATTTCCAAGCAAATGTTTCATACTCAAGAAATGAATCTTTGCAACATGCTCAAATATTTCAAATATTAAAGTGACACTTACCATGAGACTAGACTTGTTATGTTACGAAGAAAGACATGTTGTCTCTTGTGGACCAAGTTGGTGTGGCAGATGTCTCTATGCTTCTGACGATGAGTGGTGGATATGAGGGGCTCTATCTGCTCAATATGGGCTCAACTGCTCAATTGGGATCTCGACACTCCATGTCTACTACTTGTAGGCCTTGAGAAATCATCTCCTTAGTTACCCCTAGGTTGGGGAGGTAACATGTATCTTTTTTCAAAAGTATACAACCGAATATAATCCACCAAGCCACTACAACAATACTAAATATCACCACTCAGAAAAGGACAAAAAGAACGGAAACAAATGTTGTAGATGTGGTAAGAATTGGAATCTAGGGCATAGATGTGAAGATTCATCATTACACTCTAAAATATTGGATGGAAAGGAAGTAGACATCATGAAATTGGGAAATGAAAACACTATAGGATACATTTGACAAGGATGAAGCACCGCCAAAGTATTAATATCATCAATCTCATGTTCTTTGTAGAATATGGATGAAGAAAGAGTGTCCAAAGATAAACTATTACTTGAAAAGAACAAATACAAGAACCAAGTATCGAGTATATTCCACCTCATATAAGGAAGGTTGATAAGATCCAAGAACCAAGAAAACATAAAATTACATTGACAGTTCCACCTGCAATTAGCAATAGGAAATTACAACCTAAGACCCTGATGATTAAAGGAATCATAAAAATAGAAATGTCAAGATGCTTGCAGATTTCAATAATACTCATAATTGTTTAGATATCAATATTGCTAAGTAACTAAAACCTTTTGTAGACCTTATCAAGGGCATAACTGTTATCAAGGGCCTCATAGTTATGATTGTTGATGGAAAAAAATTCGAAGGAGCAGGAAGGTCTCATAAAATAGTTGTTCATATGCAATAATTGGAACTAAAAACACGATTTTGTACTCTACCACTCGATAATATGGATATGATAATAGACATTGAATGGTTGATTCAATGGAACACTAATACCACCAACCTCAGAGAACAATTCATGGAATTTAATTAGCAATGAAAAAACTATAATTTGTATGGTGTTGAAAGTTACACTATCAAAGAAAAGTGAATTACAACTAATGAAAAAGTAGCAAGAAACACATACAAACACATAAACCAATGAAAACAAGAAAATATTTTTACCAAGGCACAACATGGTTTCATGTTCAACAACCAAACCAAAAGTCTTCAGAGTATGATGCACACACTACAAAAGACCCTCACCAATACTCAAACCAGGAACCAGGTCGAGTCTCTACAACCAAACAAAGACATAGATGATGCCACCAAGAAAAAATGCTCGACTAGAGAGAATCTTATTTACTATGCTTTGAGGACAAAACATTCTTTAAGGGGGTAACGATGTAACAAATGTAATAATAAATAATAATAATTAGGTTAACAAAAGGTTAAAGGCCATGCACATTTCACCTCGTGACCACTAAATGTATATTTATACACTGTCACAAGGCTCATTGTAAACATCATTTTTATCAATATTACTCAATAATTTATTATATATTTGTAGAAACATTCCCTTGATTTCGAAATAAACATGGGTTGTTTATTCCATAGAGAAAGAGAAATTCCTTCCCTTGTTTGAAAAACTTTTAATCCAAAAAAATAGTGTAGGTACCCCAACCCAACTCTGTCATTTCAAACTAGTTCCTAAGAGTAGACATCACTTGGTGGATCAAATTTGGATCACTACCATTGAGAATGGGATCAACATAGAAAACAAGAATTAAAAGATTATTACCTATTTTTTAGTATAAACATTAGGGTCAAAGTGGCATTTAAAAAATCCAAAGTCAAGTAGAAACTAGTTCATCTTCTCATACCAAGCTTGCGAAACTTTCTTGATCCTAAAGATAGTTTTTCAATTGACTTATGAGATTAGAATCACCCTTAATGCATGAGATCGTTCCATGTAATTCTCTTACGAGTGACAAAAACATAAAAAGTTAAGATGACCCAAATATACTGAAATTTTACACTATGGAAACATTCATCGACACTACCTAAAACTATAACAAACAAAAAATTAAGCAAATCTTTGATTACAACACTGCATGGTGAAAACTCCAAAGTTTTATCAGTCCCATATGAGTAATCTAGTAGATAGAAAGGAGATTCTAGATATCGAGAATACAAAGCACATGGTTGAAAACACCATCATCTAGTTGAACTATGAATGATCCTAAAAAGATTAATGACCTATTATAACCAACATAAATATGATTGGTGTTAAAATCATCAAATGTAGAAAATATGGCCCCGTAGATGTGAAATCTTCGAATATGAAATCCAATAATCTATTAAGATGTTTTTACATTGATGTTGTAGGCATAAAAAAAGAGGGCATGGGATTTATTGGAAGATTTAGAAGGATCGTGGTTGATGTTGTGTTGCATCACCGTTGCCTCCAATTCTTCCAACAACAAGATTCAATATGGCCATCCCATCCACAAAATTTACAATATTTGTTAGTGTTCTTTCACTTGGCATTTTCTCCTTCATCCAAATCCAAAGCAATGGAACATTGATTGGGTTTGGGATATTTGTTTCTTATGTTGGAACATGAAACAATAATAGAAGTGGATAATAGAGATTCCAAGATCAAGGGTGGTGTCAATAGACACCATAAGCACTTAAGCACAATGAACAAATACCCATGAATGAATGATATGATAAATTGATCAAGATATTCCCTCTCTCTCTATGTGTGTGTGTGTGTGTGTGTGATTGTGTTAGGTATATAACCGAAACCCCCAATAAATGTGTCCTCACCCCATATTCTCCATGAAATGTGGATATGTCAACTCCATATGCTAATTGGGTCCACTCTCAAAAGTCGAATATCTCAAAGTGGTCAGATACACATGTTGGAGAGATGAGTTTACACTTAGAGCCATAGGTTCCAACAACCCCTCTTTAAACTCATCTTGGAGGAAAAATAAAATTATAACCAAATCATATATCAACCCCTCCATAATGTGATAAGGGAAATTAACAAAAAAACCTAATCCAACCAAGTACATAAAGAAACATTGGTACTTCTAATCAATAATCTTTGAATAGTCACCATATTGATCAATTCAAGGCATAATAAGACTCTCCAAAAAGGAAGTTTGAAAAATTGTCACCTCAACAAGATTCTTCACCCGATATACTGTGAAATCAATGAAACAATCTGTGCACCATGCTAATAATAAGAGCATATGCAAGCAATATTAGAAAAAAATCAAAGGTTGACAAACTGTTATCAAAATAGTCTTAGTTGTTTTGTCGACTAGACAAACAAGACAATATAGTCTAAGTCGATTAGTCAACTAGAAAATAATTCATCAAGAATAATCAATGTATATCCATCAAACAATCTCTATCAAGAAATAATCAAATAAGTACCTACCGCGACACATGGAAATACTTATTCTACATATCACAATAGTCCATAAATAACTCAATCGACATCTGCATACTAGCTTTCAACACTAGGATTTAATCACTGATTTGTAAAAATGGTTGGATTATTGAGAGGGGGGGTGAATCAGTAATAGATAAATTTAATCCCTTTTCACCATAAAATGCAAGTGTTATACCAATGTAGCATTATCATCCAATAGTTGCATAGTAAATAAACAATGAAAAAATGAGCAATCACGCACATACATAGTACACCAGTGTTTTACGTGGAAACCCAAAGTGGGAGAAAACCACATAATTCTTTTTCTTATATGTATTTAAGAATTACATTCATTGGAAGAACCAAATTCCTTTTTTTTCCAGCTGCAACTGGAAGGAGGCTCCAACCCCCTAGTTTCTCAGGATACAATCTGAAGGAAGCTCCAACTCCCCAATTCTCTGGCTACAACCCCCTAATTTCTCAGGCTACAACCCGAGGGAAGCTCAAACTCCCCAATTCTCTTGCTACAACCAGAAGGAGGCTACAACCCCCTATGTTCTCTGGCTACAACCAGAAGGTGGATACAACCACCTGTCCTTGCCCCATCCAACCGCCCTGACATAGAAGTAGAATGATGGAACCACTATCACACTATCACTGTGAGATATAATGTTGTAAACATGTACCAATCAACCTATAACAACCTATACCAATAATCTGTGCCAACACATACCATACATCAACCTGTACCTCAACTTGTACCATAAAAAAATGCATCAACCATGCACCAAACCTATACAAATAACCTTTCACAATAACTTGTCCAAACAACCTATAATCAACATGTACCATAAACAAGTGTATCAACCATGCACCAACCTGTACCATCAACGAGTGCATAAACCATGCACCAAATATGTACCAATCATGCATCAAATACACATAAATTATGACTCATCAAGATGTACCAACATCATCAACTATACACATCATGTATGTGCCAACTCATCAACTACTTGTCTCAACCATGTACCCAACATGTACCTCAACCATATACCAAATACATATACCAATATAACCATCAAAATTTCTATAGAAATACATCATGCTATCCATAACCAAATACCTTAAACCCTTACATCAAACCATGTGCCATAACCTCACTTTTATGTAGCCTCAAGGATGTATCATTCATAACTCAATCATATACCAATACCACTAACAAGTGTCTCTCACAATGCACCACAAGATATGCCAATAAATCAAACTAAGTGAACTGACAATATACTTCAATAGATCTACCTCAAAACCATTCTACAACAAGCCCTAAAATTCCAAGAGGGCATCCAACAGATTTACAAGGAAAACCCTCAACTAAATTCATAAGTTCAACACTACACATA
>SNQJ01S0031700.1:4323-14812 GCA_010110895.2 Picea sitchensis
ATTTATTTTAAAATGTAGAAACCTTGGCGAATCTTACTAATCCTTCATATGCCAACTATAAATGTTTGACGATATTTTTGTAAAAATATTCAAATTTCTAAGGATTTTATATAGTTTTTATAAAATTTTGGCAATTTTTAAGGAAAAATAATTTTATCCTATAGAATTTGGGCGAATCGTTTTTAAAATAGCGAATCGTGTTTTTGGAAAAACCATGGAAAATTAGCCCATGAGCGAAATTTATCCCCTAAAATCATCCATGGTCACATGTAAATATTCAATATTCTCAATTTTGATTAAAATGAGAGAGCCTTGCCTCTTATTTATACTTTCATGTAGCTTCCTCAAGGGGTTACCTTTTAACAATCTTAACCCGTTTTCCTTATTTTAGGGCTAACCCACTTCTAACCACTTGTCCACTTAGTAATTTATCCATTAACTTTATTATTTAAAGAATTTATTTTTTATTCACTTTGACGTATAGTACACTTATCACTTCACTTTATTATTTACCTTCTAAAATCTCTTAAACCACTTTGACCTTTTAGGGTTTCTAGATGACTCAAGAGAGTTCTCCAACTTCACATGGCCATAAATATCTAATTGTGAGGAGTTATGTGATGTTCCACATACCAAACAAAATGGAATGACATGTACTATCCATCTAGAATATTATTACCTAAAAATATATCAAAACTCATACAATTATCCATCAAACAAACTTGGGTTCATTACCCAAACCTGGGTTCTCCAACTTCACATGGCCATAACTTTCTAACCTTGAGTTATGTAACGTTCCACATACCATCAGAAATGGCATGACATGTAATACCCATCTGGAATAGTCTTACGTTCAAATATATTAAAACTCATACCATTATACATCAAACAGACTTGGGTCCATTACCCAAACCTTTGTGCTACCGGAATTTGCTACCGGACTTTCTCCAAGGGTTGACATCAATCACTAAGGGTTGACATCAATATACAATATCACTCTCCAATGGTTGAAATAAATGACAACCAACAATCCATACCAACTATCAATCAACCTAAGCAAACTGTTTGACAATCTCCCCCTTTGGCATTGATGGCAACACCAAAATTGATGGAAATACTTAGTCATGATAAAATTCATGCTTATACTCCTCATCAATGTTTCTATCTCGCCCCCTTTGAAATCAATGGAAAAAGGTATCTCCCTTTGGGGCTTCTCCCCCTGACTGAACTCTCTTTGGGGTTTCTCCTCCTGTCTACATGCCTTTCATTTTTCTTTGTGTTTATAATCCTTTGATGACTCTCTCTCCCTTCATATGAATAATATCTCCCCCTTTGAAAAAGGGTATCAATTTGAAGTCATATCACTCATTCTTCCCTTGTGACAATCGCTCCCCTTGGAAACATGCCTCTATGATCTCTCTCCAAGCATTTACCTTTGCATTTGATAAATCTCTCCCAACCTGAATTGTCCTCTTTATGGTGCTTCCTCGTGTACATTGAAGACATATAAGATAATAATTCAAAATAATTCATTTTGGAGGAGAAATTACTCCTAGTCTCTGGAGAAGATACTCAAAGGCTTCCCGTGGAAGCGGTTTTGTAAAGATGTATTCTACTTGTTCTTTTGTGCCCACATATTCAACTATGATGTTCTTCTCTGCAACATGTTCCCGTAGAAACTGATACTTTATTGGAATGTGATTCGTCTTGGAGTGCATCACCAGGTTATTTGAGATACTGATGGTGCTTGTATTATCACAACAGATTGGAATGGGCTCATCATACTCAACCTATATATCTGTCAAAGTTTGTTTCATCCATAGAACTTCTGTACAACATGCTTCTGCTACAATATACTCTTCCTCAACTATAGATAAGGATACAGATGATTGTTTCTTGCTTAGCCAAGATACTAAACACTCACCCAAGTAGAACATTGCTCCACTGGTGCTTCATCAGTCATCAATGAAACCTTCCCAATTTGCATCTATGTAGGAAATAAGTGATAGATTCTTTCCTTTTGGATACAATAATCCAAAATATTATGTTCCTTTGAGATATCTGAAAATCCTCTTTACTTCTAATACATGTGATTCCTTTGGTTCTTCTTGAAATCATGCCACCTGTCCAACTTACTGCATTAAATTTGGTTTGGATGTTGTCACATATAGTACGCTACTAACCATTAACATGTATTTCTTCTGGTGTGTAGAATTTGAATCATTATCTTTTATCAACTTGCAACTGGTTTGCATAGGAGTGGTAACTAGTTTGCAATCTTCCATTCTGAACCTCTTTAGCATTTCTCTGATATACTTAGTTTGAGAAATAAAAATTCCTTGGTTTCTTTGACATATCTGAAGATCCAAAACGAAGGATATTTCTCCAAGTAATGACATTTCAAATTCATTCTTCATATCCTTTGCAAATTTATGGCTTGATGTAGAGGTTGTTGTCTGCACTCCCTTTCCATAGTTCGTAGGGATTTTTGTCGTTGTTTATTTTGAGAATTACTCTATTTTGAATGTGAACTGCTATATGCACTTCATGTGTCCAAAATACTTCTATCAATTTGGAATCCATTAGAATTGTTCAAGCCATTTCCTGTGTAATTATCATCCATTATGATAATGTTCCTTTGTCTCTGAACCACTCTTTGAAACAATATATGAATCCATGCTCTCATCCACTATCATATATCTTTCCAAACCTTCTAAGTGTTCTTACGAATCCATCTTTGTCCATACTGTCCAAGACTCTACTTGCACAAATGTCCATAATGCTAACCCATTTATCACTATCATGAAGTCTTGATTAATCTATCAAATTGTACTTCTGCTAACTGATTTCTCTGAATATGTCTTCTCAAACTATGCAAGCTTCTCAAAGGATGTTTCTTTGGTCTATCATAGATATCACATAGACTCCCCCTGTCTAATATTCATATTACCCGGGAGTCTCTAAGCCGGATGGCTCAAAACAATCACTGCTCTGATGTGTATTCATCATAATATTCATTGGTAGATTCATCATCATATTCATTGGTATATTCATCATCGCTTTGAGCTCTGACTTATTTCTTTTTGTCTATGGATTCATCTTTCACTAAAATGCCTGAAAGTACAATCTCTTGTACCTATTCCTTATTTACCTGTCCTTCTTTTCTTTCAGTTATTTTCCTAACCTTTCTGTATCTGACATCTTTCTTTTTCTCTGTAGAATTTTCTTCATCTCATTTTATTTTCAATCTTGCGATATTTGGTATCTGGTATTTGTTCACATTTTCTTCCTGTTTTCTTATCCGTACTTTCTTATATATGATATCAGTGTTCTCTTTCATGGAAGTATCAATCATGCTTCTATAATCACTAGTTATGTGTCCATAGTTATGACATATGTAACATTCAATGTTACATGGGGACACATAGGCACTTCTTGCTTGAACATTTCTTTTTATAATCCTTACAATTTTCAACCTTATGTCCAAAATTGGTACAATAAAAACAATGACCATAAAAGAAATTTGCATACCTGGGAGTGAATGATCTTCTTTGTGGTGTAGTCCTTATGAATTTCTGCCTTGACTAATCATGATCATGATTGAAGCTTCTTTGTGGCTTGAACATGGATGGTCTTCTTGAAGATGCATCTTCAATAGTTTTCTAAGATTCTGGTTGACCATGATTCTTTCCTTTGAGTACTTCTGGATAACTCTTTTTATTTTCTTCATTCTTCTTTTCTAGCAACCTAGAGTTCTTCTCTTCATTCTCTATAACTGATCTGGATGTTTCTGTCTCTTCAATGTTCTTGTTGAACTTGACCATTTTACTTCTTAATGTGATAAATTATTCTTCAAGATTCTCAACTGCCTCTTCTTTCTTCATTATCTGAGACTTCATGACTTATTCTGTTCTTTTCACTTCTCCAATATGAATTTTTAATGTGATTATTTCTTCTTCAAGTCCTTTCACTTCTTGACCAAACTCTACCTCAAGATGGTTTAGTTCGTTAGTTCTTTCCTTAAGATGATCTGTCAGTATCTTCTCTCTCCTTTTTTCTTCTTCCTTATGTGCTTCTATGTTGGCTTCCAAATACTTCTTTTGATATTCAAGAATTTCTCCAATCTTTCTGGCTTCTTCTAGCTGAGTTCTTAAGTTCTCGATGACCTACTGGTATTCTTAAAAAATGTGAACACTTTCCTTTTGTTTCATTAGTTATTTATTTAGTGACTTATTTTATTCTCTTAGTTCATCTAAAGAACTAGTCAGTTCTGCTTCATAATTGTCTTCCTTTTCAATTAGTTTTTCTGTCTCATTTCCTTCATGGCATTCTATTTCAATATGCCCACATTTTTCTCAATTAAAGCAAAACAACATACCTCTAGTGATTATGTAATCTTCATCTTTTGAATCTGTTTGACATGGTGAACATAATTCTTCTTGATCCATATCTGCATCTTCTTTGGCATTTTATGAATTTGGGATGGGTGAAGAATATATGTCATGTAACTTATCCCAAATTTCTTTGGCTAATGAACATTTACCAAACTTTTCTCTTACCGGATTAGGTAATCCTTCCTAGATGAAATCCATTTCTATTTTTTTATTCTTCTTCAATTCCTTCTTGGCTACAGTCTTTGCCCTTTTTGAACTATCATATCCTGTAACAACTGATAGCCAAATATAATGCCCCTCTGCCTGTAAAAATACTTTTGTCCTTATGATCCACATATCATACTTGAAACCATTATGACCATTAAACATTGGTACTCCATTCTCAGAATAATCCATGATCTCCTACTAGTGGTTAAACTGTTCCCTGAAGGAACCTGCTCTAATACTGATTGTTGGATTACTAAGAGGGGTGGGTGACTCAATAATAGAGAAATTTAATCCTTTTTCACCATAAAATGCAAGTGTTATATCAATTTAGCATTATCATCCAATATTTGCAAAGTAAATAAACAATGAAAACATGAGAAATCACACACATACGCAGTACACCAATGTTTTACGTGGAAACCCAAAGAGGAAGAAAACCATGGAACGATTTTTCTTATATGTATTTAATAATTACATTCATTGGAAGCACCAACTTTCTTTGTTTTCTAGCTGCAACTGGAAGGAGGCTCCAACTCCCTAGTTTCTCAAGATACAACCTGAGGGAAGCTCCAACTCCCCAATTTTCTGGCTACAACCAGAAGGAGGCTACAACCCCCTATGTTCTCCGACTACAACCGAAAGTTGGCTACAATCACCTGTCCTTGCCCCGTCCAACCACCCTGACATATAAGTATAATGATGGAACCATTGTCACACTATCATTGTGAGATATACTGCTGTAAACCTGTACCAATCAACCTGTACCAATAACTTGGACCATGCATCAACTTGTACCTTAACCTGTAATCAACCTGTACCATAAACAAGTGCATCAACCATGCACCAAACTGTACCAAACAACCTATAATCAACATGTACCATAAACAAGTGCATCAACCATTCACCAATCTGTACCTCAACCTGTACCATGAACAAGTGCATCAACCATGCACCAAACTTGTACGAATAACCTATCACAACAACGTGTCCAAAAAACCTGTCTCGTCAATCTTATCAACCAAATCAAATCTACTCACCAAGATCAATCACCAAGACACCTCTCCAATATGTGAATCAACCAAGCATAACACAACAACTCATAATCATCACCAAGATCAATATGTGCTTCTAATAATATACCAATACAAGTATGCTACATCATCTGTAAACCATGTGTCAACAATACCACTAGCAAGTGCCTCCAACCATGTACCAAGTATGTACCAATAATGTATCAACTACTCATCAACTATGACTCATCAATATATACCAACATCATCAACTATGCACCTCATGTATGTGCCAACTCATCAACTACCTATCTCAACCATGTACCCAACATGTACCTCAACCAAAATCCCTCATCAATTTCATCATCCAAATCTTATTTATAACTCTGTAATAGACCTGGTGTATATGATCACACACCTGTAAACCTTCCTTAACAAGAGACTAGCATTTTCATCAAATTTTACTTTAGTGTCACATGACTAGTTTTGGATTAGTCAACAACCCTAACTTGAAATAATCATAACTATATACTTGTAATGAATAAAGATCTGAAAATAGTACAAAATGTTCGTTAGTGTGTTTTATGTAATTCCTCCATGTGTCACTACTTGGAACCTCTCAGAAAAGGATTTATAGCAAAAATGACATACCTTGTTGAATTATGGCTTATTCTAGAGAGAGAACTTGAAGAGCATGCCCCACATGGAATATTTGTTGTATGGATTTGCAAATTGTACACAGAATACTAAATACTGTACTCTAACCAAAAAATTTGGTATTACTTAATTTGGATCTTTTATGAATAATTTATGACATTTTTACCCGAAACACCTGTTTTAGACTAGTTTCAGGACTAGCCACAAACCCTATTTTCCACGGAGTATAAATCCAAAAATACAACGACCCACAAGCTGAAATTTGTACCACAGATGCTTGGATATATTTCCTCAATGTCATCCCAATTTCACAGTCTTAATCATTCTAGAAAAAATTTATTGCAAAAATGTTGAGATAACCTCTAAATAACATACCTAAGAAAGCATCATCAAAAGAATTTACCCTCCCTTGAATTTCAGCCTTCTTTACTTCACCTTCCCTCTGAAATTAGGATTATATATCCTTTCATTACCTCAGTAACCTATAGATATTAAATATTCTCAAGTGTGATTAAACTAAGAGATCCTTTCCTCTTATTTATTCTTTCATGTAGCTTCCTCAAGGGGATACCTTTTAACCATCTTAACCCACTTTCCTTATTTTAGGGCTAACCCACTTCTAACAACTTGTACACTCAGTAATTTATCAATTAAATTTATTATTTAAATAATTTATTTTGTATTAACTTTGACTTATAGTACACTCATCACTTCACTTTATTATTTACCTTCATATATATGTTAAACCACTTTGACCTTTTGGGGTTTCTAGATGACTCATGAGGGTTCTCCAACTTCACATGGCCATAACTCTATAACCGTGAGGAGTTATGTGATGGTTCACATACCACCGAAAGTGGAATGAAATATAAAATCTATATAGAATATTATTACCTGAAAATATATCAAAACTCATACCATTATCCATCAAACAAACTTGGGTCCATTACCCAAACCTGGGTTCTCCAACTTCACATGGCCATAACTCTTTAACCGTGAGGAGTTATGTGACGTTTCACATACCACCGGGAATGGCATGACATGTACTACCCATCTATAATAGTCTTACCTTCAAATATATTAAAACTCATACCATTATACATCAAACAAACTTGGGTCCATTACCAAAACCTTTGTGTTATCGAAATTTTCTACCAGACTTTCTCCAAGGGTTGAAATCAATCACTAAGGGTTGATATTAACCTACAATATCACTCTACAATGGTTGAAATCAATGACAAACAACAATCCATACTAAATTTCCATCAACCTAAGGCAACTGTCTGACATGTTTATATAATACAAATTAGTTTAAATCCATGTAACAATGTATTTAGCCCATGTAAAACAAATATCAAATGTGAATTAGTTTTATCCTAAGTAAAAATAAATACCTAAAGTAATTCTAGGGGAAAACCATAGGGAAAAAGAATGGGGAAAAAGAACAGGAAATACCATGTGGTTTTGCAAAACCATGGGAAAAATGAATATAAGTAAAAATAAAATTAATAAAATTAAAAATAAAAATAAATTAAAATTAAAATGAAATAAAATAAAAATATGTACAAAAATAAAAAGTAAAATAAAATTACAATTTACGAAATTAGGCCAAACTACACAAGTCAAGGTTTTATGCCCCTCATGGTTCCACCAGTCAGGGTTCTGCACCTAGAGGCTAAAATTAGGAATAAGGTGTATAAGATAGTATTTAATAAACTAGGAATCATGGTGAGTATTTAGGTCATATAAAATTTAATAATACTGTGATTCCTATGTGACCAAGGGAAAGTGACGAAGGGAAAGCGAAGAAGGAAGAATACAACAATTCATGTAACGATTTAATGTCACAAGTAGCGACGAGGGGAAAAAAGAGATCGAATCCAACCAAGCACACAACCAGTTTAGTTCAATCAATATGCCATCTCATAGGGTGTATTTACTAAGATCGCGAGGGGTGAGAACACAATCAAGTCAAGGAAGAGGTCCTTAGCCATACCATTTACGCATGATACAAATGCAATAGATAACTAAAAAATAGCTAACATGCATCAAGTGACAACACAACATGGACTTACAATCAAGAAGATGAATGGGATTTTGGCATGGGTTTTGACAAGCGGTATGAATGAAAATGACCCAGTATAGATCAATATGAAAAGGTTCATGGACATGCTTTTAGGGAAGGTGGATCCGACATCCTTGGGGTCTTTGAACCTCGAGAAAACTACAAACCAAGTTATTATGCTTCTCAATAAGAATAAGAATGGGAATAAGCAAGGTCAAGGTTGTGGACAAGGATCAAGAGACTCCTCCACAAACCTCTCAAGGATGGAGCGATCACGCAAATGAAGTGACCCTGCAAAAATTCTCCTACAAAACAAAAAAATGATATTAGCCATGTGATCAAAAGAAGACTCACCAATACATCATTAATATTATATTCCCTTCCTTTAAGCCAATTTATAAGAGAGTGTTGGGTTTATTCAAAGACAACATGGTGGTTGTAGATGAATGTCTTAAGACTACATATGTCGAGACTCAAATCAAAGTAAGGATCGATGATTATGCGATTCAGAGTTAGAGTTCAAAACATAAGATTAATATCCAAATGAGAAATTATAAATGTTGAATATCTTAAGTGTAAACGTCAGTAGGAAAATGAAGAATTTGAATTAATCAATCAGAAAATAATCAACAAAAAACTCATTCAATACATGCAATAGAATATAAAACCTTATAGCTGCATAGGATCATCAAGCACTTCAAAATCAAGAAAAGGTTCGAAGATAACGTGTCAATTCCATCATACAAATGTCAACAAAGCATCATAGGTCAATAAGCATCATAAAGACATTTTAAATCACCAGATCGAAAGGAATAATCAACACCCATCAAAGATAGTCATCAATCAAGATTAAACCCCCAACTCCCTCAAGGTAGGCAAATAAATAACATTAGGCTCAAGGAGTAGAGAATTTGAAAATAGTTTTGAAATTTTAGTAGGGGGCCCCTTTCCTTTCACTTGTAAAAGGAAAAGTAAAGGGGGGTTGTTCTGGCCTCAACAATATGGTGTAGTAGAATGTTATCAATTGTTTAAATAGGGGTGTTGTGAATGGTTTTGGAATATGCAAATTTGTTTACATGTGATGCTAGTAGGAAATTTGAGAGTGGTATGCATGCATTCAAGTTCCTCTATGATGGTGTATGTTTGATGGTGATGGGTGGTAATTTGGTGAATTCTTTTATTTACATTTATGGTGCATGGATGAATAAGTATTTCAACTTTTTATATTATTGTGGTGGCATATTGTTAGTAACATTTCTTGTCTTCGAGATAGGGATATCTAGGTCTACAGGTTGCACGAGGAGAGCCCCAGTGCGGCACACAGAAGAAGTCCTTTTCGGAATTAAAATCAAGCGAGCGGGCATTTCATTCTTCAGCGTAAAGGATTCGGCGACCGAGCAGAACAATGGTTAATGAGTAATTGCAGATTAACCAAGTCGCGCCAAGTATAGCACAATTTTTTTTTAAGGAAGTCAACGATCGTAATTCTTCGCAAGGCACTCGCGAAGTTACGAGGGCCGTTAATCGCAAGCAGATTCAAACGTAGTGTTATTTCTCAAGCTCGGGGTTCGTGAGTTCCGAGGGCGAACCATATCCTTTGGTTGCGCGAGATTCTGAGTTGCGAAAAGTGTCCGGAGGAGGTCAACCATCGCTAACCATCGTGTCTCGGGCCTTCGCGAGGGGAGAATGAAAAAGTTTGATACTCCAGCTCACGAAGCCGCAAGTTGCAAGAGGCGTTAGTACTTAAGCCCTCGCCGATGGTTACATGCAGAGAGCATCGACCAGGAAAGGGGCTCGGCTCGTATTGCCATCTCGGGGATCGGGATTTTAAAACGCCGAGGGTCGTTGACCCACGAACTCGCGAATCGCGAAAGGAAAAGAACCTTTAATGACAGGCCCACAATATCAAGGAGCAGTCTCAGCCATCCATTTGAAGTGGACACCTGGCGCGCGATTAGGCTCCCCGCCTTTTCACCCATCGCGGTTTCAAAGCGCAAAGAGCAGCTCTGTCATTTCTCAATGCATGAGGTGTTGGGAGTGTCCAAGACCCGGGCCCGCAGCATCGTCGGGAGAGCTCAGAACCGTCATATCTAGAGAGACGCGTGGCTCCAGATTAGGCCGCCTCGACGTTTCGCTCATCGCGATTTCAAGAAGCA
>SNQJ01S0031700.1:20300-34087 GCA_010110895.2 Picea sitchensis
CATATATATATATATGAGTTACAGAGTTTATTTCAAATCCAACTAGGCATATTTAAATTGGATACAATATTGATAGAGATGTCCTTAAATTGCCTCAACATTACAAAATGTTAAGACAAATGAATGTAGATCATGTATCATAAAAAAAATCTCCATAAAACACCTAGAATAAATACTTAAAGTAAGAAAAATAGGACATTATGATTGTTTGTATCAACATACAAAAATAACTATACAAACTACTTATCCAACATATTATAAAAATTAAAGAACAAGAAACAAGATGCATAACAAACTACTTATCCAACATATTATAAAAATTAAAGAACAAGAAACAAGATGCAT
Source organism: Picea sitchensis (assembly GCA_010110895.2). Classification (NCBI taxonomy): domain Eukaryota; kingdom Viridiplantae; phylum Streptophyta; class Pinopsida; order Pinales; family Pinaceae; genus Picea; species Picea sitchensis. Next base: position 20,646 of record SNQJ01S0031700.1, read on the forward strand.
AACTATTCAAAACTTTAGGATAAAGGGTAAATGTATGGGGGGCCTAGATATTCCCAAGGAAATGAATTAACATGGGAAACCACATTAGTCGTTAATTGTAATTGTCTTGTCTTCCCCTACTCCTATATCATTCTTCTTCAGATAGTCCAAGGTGCATTGCACTTTGTAGATTTCCATCCTCAGACTCATAATGTTAGTATTTAAATATGAATGTATCTCCTTACTCCTAGTAGTAGAGTTGGATCCCATGTTCTAGGAATCTTCTAGAGTGATGGGAAAAAACTCCTTAATGGTACAAAACACTTTTGAGATCTTGGTGAAGAGAATCTACTTACTCCAGGTGTGGTTGAGTTTCCTTCAAAGGCACACTGATGTTATAGTTGTCACATTTGTTAGCCCAAGTGTCCATAGAATCCTAAGAATGATTCTCCATACATTACACAATGTGGAAAATATTATTGGGGTGAATGGAGAGGAAACCACTTTTGAGCTTTCAACCTTCATATGCTTGGGAAAAGGAGGAGAATTAGTGGTTTTACCCTTGAACTAGATTAACCTTTTGTTGGTGCTTGTACTTATAGTACCACTATTACAATAAAAAACTCTAGCATTGCACCTTTGTGTCAGAGATGTCTTGTAAAAGCTATCTAATCAATTATTTTTAATGTGCATTAGTTTCTTCTATCATCATTTTCATTAAGTTTGTGTCACCATACAATACAACCAACAACAGATGGAATTGTATTTATAGAGTTTGCATCATAGTTTCATTGAAATGTGTCATACTTAACATCATTTTGTGTCACAAATTCTTCAAGTTTTCATCATATTGTGACACAAAATATGTAAGAAGAAAATGATGCATGATTAAGCTTTACATCATTTTGAACTTTCATTTTGGATTTTATTGACTTCCAAGTCACCTTTTCATTTCATTAACATTTTCCTTGTCTAAATATTGTATAGCCTTGTTGCTTGAAGATTCTAGAGTGAATTTGGGTCTAGAAAATATTTCTTGGGTCTTCCATTGGATCAAAGTTAAGAATCCCCCACTCTTTTAGTTTCACACAAACATTTTCTTCTGATTTATGTAGTTTCCTATGTTTAGTCTTTTATTTTTTATTTTTTGGATTTATGATTCATTGGAGGAATGGTAATGAAGGGTAGAGTTTGAAATTTTATGAAAATAATTATAGGTCTATAGGTTTTAGGGGTAGGGTTTGTAAATTTAGAGGAAAAATTTCCCTAGGTATGGTTTTACCAATAAATAATTAGGTTAACTTAGATATAAAAATGAAAAACAATGTAGGATTTTAGGGGATTGGGATTATCTCTTCCTTCTCCTCCTCTTATTCTTCCTCCTCCTCCTTCCTCATTATTTATCTTCTTATTATCCTCTTAATTTTCTTCTCCTCTTGTTTTTCTATTGCTCCTCCCTCATAATTTTATTATCTTGCTTCCTCTTCCTTTTTTTACCCAAATCCTCCTTTGTATTCCATGATTGGTCTCCTCCTCCTCCTTAATTATTCTTCTTCTTCCTATTCTTTTTCCCCTTCCTATTCCTCTTAATATTTCCCCTAAATACTCCTTCCTTTTTTTTCTTGAAATGTTTGGACAATTGGATGTAATTGATGTAAACCCTTAGAGATTGATGTAAACTCTTAGAGATTTATTTCAACCCTTGGAGAGGTCCAGAGATGTTGTAAATTTGTATGATTGATATTGATGGTAAGATAGTTACGTGCATTTGATGTAGTATACATGTATCCCAGAAGGTGTGGTTATGGGACCCAAAGTTGAATGAGGAATATGGACATGAAAGATAATGAAATTGCAAGAAATACTATCATATATGGATAGTACACATCATTCCATTTCCGGTGATATCTGGTACACCACGTGGTTCCTCACAGTTAGGAAGATATGGCCTTGTGAAGTTGGAAACCCCGAAGAATGGTCAAGAAGCCCTAGTTGGTTACACGTCAATGAATGAAAGGGTAAAGTGGTTGCAACAAGAAATATCTAGAAGACCTAAGTTTAAGGGAATAGGTTACCTAGAAAAAGTATAAATACCCCTCAAGGATTCATTCTCAAGCACATTCACACACTTACATTTAATATCTATCTTGTGAATGTTATGGTCTAGTATTGTGATATTTTGGATAATTTGCAACGAATAATTATGAGGTAGTGAAGCGGGAGAAGTGTGATATTTTTGGGATTGCAAAGGAGAGTAGGAAAGTATGAAGAAAACCTAATTAGGGTCATCCCCACAGTTCAGACACTAATTTTCCTGTGAGGAATCCTCTCGAGTTTCCTAGAGGTTCTCACGTGAGGAATCACATGATAGAAGGTATTCATTCCGCGAGGACAAGAATAAAGTGAGGAGGATTTTGGTTCCAGGTTGCTAAGGAATGTGGAAGAAGTTACAGGTCAATGTTACAGAATATCGGTCAACTATAGGATTAGAGGTAAGCTTTAAGGGTTACATGCTTGGTTATGGTATGGTACATGTTGATGATACATGATGGTATGGTACCTCTTGGTGATGTTATGGTACATCGATCAAAATAATTATTGGCTATATTGGTATCTGGTTTGGTTAAATGTTATGGTGCATATTTGAGGCTTGGTATATTGTGGTATTGAGGAGCATGATTGAGGCACGTGTTTGTGGGATTTTCTATATGACTTGAGGCACATCAATGGATGCACGATACATGTTGGTTGAGGTATACTTGTTGATATACATTGCTAGTACATTTATTGGTTTGGTACAAGTGTTGATGTACATGGTTGAAGTGCATGGTTGACACATGGTATGGTATAGGTGGTGATGATACAGGTTTTGTGCATGGTTGATGCACTTGTTATGGTACATGGTTGATGGTATAGGTTGAGGTACAAGTTGATACATGGTTGATGCATGGTACATGTTGGTACTTGCTTGAGACACATATCTTATGATGGCATGTGGTGATCTTGGTACATTCTTGGTAGAGGCATGTGGTGGTGATGTTGATCATATGGTTTGAGATATGATCTTGGTGATCTTGGCATGATTTAGATGCAGATGAGAGTGGATATGGTTTTGTGGATGAGACAGTGACATGTTGGACAGGTTGATGTGACAGTGACAGGTTGGACAGGTTGATGTGACAGTGATAGGTTGGATAGGTTGATGTGACAGTGACAGGCTGTATAGGTTGATGTGATAGTGGTAGTGAAAATGAAAGTGGAAGTGGCAGTGGCAGTGGAAGTGACAGTGATAGTGGCAATGATTATGATAGTGACAGTTGGTATACACTTATATTTTAGGGTTCCAGGATGGGGCAAGGAAAGGGGGTTGTAGCCTCCTTCCAGTTGGTGCCGGAGAATCAGGGAGTTGGAGATTCCTAGGGAGTTTAGTCCCCCAAACTCTTTTATAATGGTTTGTATAAACACAATTATTTATTTCATTAATGATATGAGTGTTTACATATACAAAAATAGTCTCATTAGCCTTTTAGCATCTAGTCTCTTCGCCCTAATAAACACATAATCCTTCTGGCCTATAATAACATGGGTCACCAACCTATAAAACATATTTACATTTAAAACTGGGGATTGGTCTTGGGGTGTTACATCCCCCTCCCCTTATTTATGCAGTGTCCTCAGTGCAATATATATACCAAAATTTTTTCAAAAACCTTCAAAAATATGTGGGTGTTCTTCCCGCATGACATCCTCATGCTCCCAAGTTTCATCTTGAGCACCGTACCAGGTCCATTGGACCATTACTAGCTCTATGGTTTGATTCCATAGCTTCTTGATCTTCCAATCCAATATGCACACTGGATGCACTTGAAAAGAACCTTCTTGCTCCACCTGAATCACATTCCAATCAATAACATGATTAGCATCAGGTACATACTTTTTTAGCAATGACACATGGAATACATTATGAATAGAAATTGATGAAGGTAATGCAATCATGTATGCTACAAGACTAGTCCTCTCTAGGATTTAAAACAACCCACAATATCGAGCTTCCAACTTTGAACAATTTCCCAACTTCAGGGAACTTCTGTTGGCCTTCACTTTCAATAATACATGGTCACCCACTTTAAATTCCCTATGAGTTATGCTCTTATCAACATAGATTTTTTGTCTGTCTTGAGCAACCTTTAAATTCTGTTTTATTTTTGACATCTTCTCTTCCATTTCCCTGAGCAACTCTGGCCCAACCATTGCTCTGTCTGCTAGGTTGTCCCAACTTACAGGTGTGTTGCACCTTCTACTATAAAGTGCCTCAAATGGGCTCATCTTTAGAGATTCTCGGTACCCATTGTTGTAAGATAACTCTACCAAGTGTAGGTTGTCTTCCCATTTTGATGGTTTGTTCATCACATACATCCTCAAAATATCCTCAATCACTTGGTTTACCCTCTCTGTTTTTCCATTAGTTCTAGATGATAATTTATGCTAAAATTCATATTTGTTCCAAATCCTTTAAATAATCCTCTCCAAAATTTTGATGTAGAATTTGGATTTTTTTCAGACACAATTGTCTTGGGTATACCATGCAATAGATAAATTTCCTTCATATAAATATCAACAATGTTAGTTTCCTTATGTGTGAGCTTTATCATAATAAAGTGGGTTTCTTTGGTAAGATTATCCACCACTACCATGATAGAATCATGCTACTTGTTTGTTCTAGGAAATTTGGTGATGAAATAAATTGTTACAAGTTCCCATTCCCACTCAAGAATGGGTAATGGTTGTAGCAACCTAGTTGGGTGTCTATGCTTAGCCTTGACCTTCTGACACTACAAACATTTGACAATATACTCAACAACTTACTTCTTCATGCCTGGCCAATAATATTGGCTCTTGACAACTGCAATAGTTTTTTGATACCCTGGGTGTCCAACATAAGGTACATTATGCATTTCCTTCAATATCAAACTTATCAATTTCTAGGAATTTGGCACATAAATTCTTCCTCTGTACATGAGAATTTCATCGTTTCCCAACTTGTAATCTTCAACTTTCTGCTGCAAAATACCTTGTTGTAATTTTGTTACCATTTGCATGTATTGAAAATATGATTTTGCAACCTCAAAGATTTTGTCCTTCAAATATATTTGGTACATGCTAATGTTTGTAGCATGAAACTCATGCACCCTTCTGCTAAGTGCATCAAATACCTTGTTCTCTTTCCCTTTGATATGATTTATATCAAAGTCATATTCACTGATAAATTCTAACCATCTTCTTTGTCTAGCATTTAGAGTTGGTTGTCCAAATAAATATTTCATACCATTATGATTTGTCCTCAACTTGAACCTTTTCCCCATGAGGTAGTGTCTCCACACCTTCAAGGCATGCACTATGGATTCCAACTCCAAATCATGAGTAGCATAGAGCCTTTCACGCTCCTTCAATTTCCTTGATTCATAACATACAACATATCCATTCTGAATGAGGACTCCACCAAGTCCTTCTTTACATGCATCAGTGCATACAATGAAGTCTTCCTTTGGATCTGTGATCCTTAGTATTGGAGAACTGGTTAATAATTTCTTGAAGTGATGGAAACTCTTTTCACATTATACTATCCACTGAAACTTCACTCCCTTCTTTTGCAAGGAAGTGATCGAGTGTGCAATCCTTGAGAATCCTTTGGTAAATCTTTTGTAGTAGCCTACAAGGCCCATGAATGATATGAACTCTGTCAAATTCTTAGGAATTTACCATCCTCTAATGGCTTCAATCTTTTTTGAATCCACTGTTATCCCTTCTTCTGAGATGATATGTACCAGATAATGATTTTTCTTCTGATAAAATGAGCACTTGCTAAACTTGTCATACAACTGATACTCCCTCAATACCTATAGTATCAACCTTAAGTGTTGTTCATGCTCTTCCTCCAACTTGTAATATATAAGAATTTCATCCAAAAATACAATGAAAAACTTATCCAGGTATTCTCTGAAAATGTCATTCATTAAACACATAAAAACAACTGGTGAATTTGATAATCCAAATGGCACCACTGTGAATTCATAATGGCCATACCTTGTTCGGAAATTAGTCTTGTTGATGTATTCTTTTTTAATTATTACTTGATGATAACCTGATCTGAGATCAATCTTCGAAAATATTTTTGCATTCTTCAACTTATCAAAGAGGTCATCGATCACTGGCAAAGGATACTTATTCTTCACAGTTACCTTGTTCAACTGTCTTAAGTCCATGCAAAGTATCAGGGTTCCATCCTTCTTCTTCACAAATAAAACTGGGGCACCCCGAAGTGACACACTTGGGTGTATATACCCCTTCTCCAGAAGCTCTTCAAGCTACATTTGCAACTCCTTTAGTTATGGTGTACTCATCTTGTAAGGAGTCTTGGATACTAGAGCTTCTCCAGGAATCAAATTTATGGAGAAACCAATACCTCTTTTAGGGGGTAGTCCTGGTATTTCTTTAAATACATCCTCAAACTCCTTTAGGACTGCATGATCTTCAATATTTGACACCTTATCTCTAGATGTCTCTTCCATATGAGATTTAACTATTTGACATCCTTTCCTGTAACTTTTCTTCAAATGCATTGTTGGGATTTATCTAATAGTTATTTCCCTAGGAATTCCCTGTACTTTCCTTAGGTTCCCTTCCCCATCTAGGCAAGTAAATGCCTTGTTATGATAGTCTAGGATAGCATGGTGTTGTTCCAACCAATCCATCCCAATTGGACAACCATAAGAACCTAAAGGAAAGATATTCAAATCTTCCTTGGTGCTCAATCCATTCATTTCCATTGGACATGACTTAACCAACTCATTAAATTTTCTTTTGTCTTTGGTATCCAACTGTACCAACCAATATTTTCCATGTTTTTTTCTTGGAAAATGAAATCTTTCCACCATCTTAGGATCTGTATAACTATGACTAGTTCCTGAATCAATTAAAATATAAATGGTTTGGTTGTTGATCATACCTTCCACTTCAATCATATGTGACTAAAACTCTACTTGCTTGTTGTTCAGGGCTACATAGATCCTTGGTACACTTGTTCCCATGTCCTCCATTGTTTTAGCGTGTTGTACATTGTGAAAAGTTCTCACTTTTTCACCTCTATGAGGAAAATCTATGTACATATGATCTCTTTTACAACCCCAACATTGAATAGGTGGATACCTTGGCCTTTGCTCCCCTGTCTCATTTTTTCTGGGTTCTCTAGAAGTTGTTTGTCCCTGAGGATTATTTCTGAAGAATTGTGTATTAGTCCCCTTCTTCCTTTGTTCCATATTATATTTCTTCTTGTCTTTCCAATATTGTTTGAAGGTTGACCTTTCTTTATGTTGATCGTATAGGAATTTAACTCACCTTATGGTCTCCTCCAATGTTTTGGGATCATCATATTGTATCTTGTCACTGATGAATGATTTCAACCCACTCAAATACCTATGAATATTAACTGTCTCATCTTTGATGAAAGAAACATACTTCAGTAGTTCTAAAAACATTCTTTCATATTCATCTAAGTTCATACTCCCAAGCTTGATTTCAAAGAACTCTTTTATTTTATTTTCATAGTATCTCTTAGTCAAGTATTTCTTTTCAAAATACTTCTTGAATTCCTTCCAAGTAAAATTGTTCTCTTTAATGTGTTGCACCTGTACAAGTTTATCCCACCACATGGATGCATTTCCCTTCAGTTGATAGATGAAAATTATTCCTTTTGCATGTGAAGAGTAATTATGTAATTGAAAATACTTTCTCATTCCTAGTAGCCATGTCTCAACATCTTCATCCTTCTTGTCCTCACCATCAAATGTAGGAGGTTTGATTTTGTTCATTTCTCCTCATAGCTCATCCACCCCATACCTCTTATTCTTTCTGATAGGATATGAAATTGAGATACTATGTGATCTCCTGTTGGAATGCCTCGGGAAGTGATGGTGATGTATGCTAACACTTCTTGTTCTTATTTTCTCACTAGGAGACCTATGACATCCTGATTTTCTTGAGCCATTCTCCTTATCCATGTTATTTTCTATTATGTCCAAGATTTGTATTAATTTTATGTTGAAGTCTTCTTTCTTCTCCTTGGCTTTCATAAGCCTTTCATTATCATCTTAATGACTTTGGACATCCTTTTGAAATTTTTTAATTATCTCCGCCAAGTTCATGCTTTCTTCCTTTCCTTCTCCATGTCCATTGGACTTTGTTCCTTCAATAACCATATGAACATCCATCCCTCTGATCTCATCTTCCTGGTTGTAAGTCCCATCTGTATCTTAAATCCTTTTTCACTATGTGTTGATCCTGTTGTAATCCATCAAATGTTAACTCTACAAAAATGTGCAGCCAATTGAACTTGTTAGGCTAATTGATTCAACAATTTCATGAAATTATAAACCATTCTGGTTCAATTATACATCAAACTTATTTCCTCTGATTTTTTGAGAAATGATTATTCAACTCAATTTTATGGGTGAGTAGTTACATTCTATTGTGCAAGATATTTCCAATGACTACTCCCTTTCTCAATTCTGATTCTTGAGGAAATTTTTATGGATAATTGAAATTTTTTCTTTTTTGTGAGGTGGTCCCTATACATTTGTTCTTCTTCTTCAAAGCTGAAACAACTCTTGGACCCATGATGAATCCTCTCTCAAGTTTCACAGGATCCTATTATTTCCTCCCAATGTAGGTTCATACAATTCAAAAACCCCACAGGCTCCTTTTCTAAGCCCCTTTATGTCCATAAAATCAATTTTTCAGGCATTAAACCTTTTTCTTCAGCCCCCAATCTCATTTGACCATAGTATATGACAAAGCACTTAACTGAAAGGTGCTTATCCAGAGCTTCGGGAATTTGGGGCTCCATAACTTCAGGCTTCAGAGGTTTCTCCTTCCAAACATCGCAAAACCCTCTAATGTCAAATTGGAGAACACTTGATCGATACTTCTTCGGAGCTTCGGGGCTCCGGTACTTCGGAAATTTGGGAGATCTACTAACATAACACTTCATTTAACCCAAACTCTGAACTGAAAAACTCCCAGATTGGTGCTTCGACACTTCATTACTCTAGCACTCCGCTACTTTGGGATTTAGAGGTTCTTACTACCTCATGCCTTATTTCTCTTGAATATCGAATCGATGAAATATTGCAAAATATATCTTCAGAGCTTCGGGGATCCTCTGCTTCGGATCTTCAAGAGTTATTTATACATCACACCTTATTTCTCTCGAACACCGAACTGGCGAACTCTTGAAGAGGCTCTCTGAAGCTTCATGCTTAAGAGGTTCTTGCATCAACATACACCCATTTACAACTTTCGAACTTTCGGGAAATCTCTCCAAAGAATCGTTACTCTAGTGCTCTGGAGCATCAAACTTCCAAGGTATTTACAACTTCACACCTAAAAACTTCTGAATGCCTAATTTCTGAACTACCAGGGTCTTCTTAGTACTATGCACCGAGGGTGCTACGTGTCAAAATATGGACATGACACATGCAACAATCGATGAGTGACACGTGTTGAGTTCTAATTGGCACATAAGGTCTATGAAAGTCATGAATAAAGTTAACACATGGCACACATAAGTGGGTCCACGTCACCCTAGGTGATGCCATCATGCCACATGACTCTGACGCTACGGGACTTCGGTACTCTGGGCTTAAGAGGAATTCATAGTATAACACTTCAAAACAATCGAACGCTGAATTTACGAACATACGTTACCTAGAGATTCAGGGATCCGAAGCTTCATAACTTTAGGTTTTAGAAGTTTCTTCTTCAACTTACATCTAAAATCCGAAACGTCGGAATTCCAGACTCCCGAACAAGCATCCTTCAGAGCTTTGTTGCTTCACGCTTCGGGAGACTTCTCCACACTAAACCATAAATCTTCTGAATGTTGAATTTCTGAATACTTGTTAATCTGCAGACACGTTCCCCCAAACATGAATGGTCTGGATTCACTCTGGAGTTCAGGACTCTAGGATATTTTCTTCCAGGAAAATTAAGAACTCGTTTCTCCTGGAGTGTTGAACCTCCCAAATTTTGTGAGATCCATGGATCATACTCGCCTGCACAAAGATCCAATGGCCTAGATCTGTCCTTCCCCAAATCCAATGGCTAGGCACTTTGCCCCGTGATCTATGATGTAGGTTCACTTCGGGACTTCGTAGCTTTAGGGATTTTGTCTCTTTCTCGACAAAAAGATTAAAATAGTTGGAGTGGTGAAGTCCAAAGGAATTCGGTACTTAACGAACACGCACCTTCTCCAGATCTGAAAACTATGAGGAATTTGTCTTCTCTCGAAAAGATCCTACGACCAATGTGGTTTCCCAAACTGCTACACCTCATGATTTTTCAAACACATCTAAAGTGTTCTGTCAATGTCTTCTTATCACTCATGGACACTTTGATACTAGAAATATTTCCATTTCAACAACAACTCTCTGTGAAAAAATTGCTTCAATTTCCACTTACACAACCCATCTAGGTTTAGTGTTGAAAACTGGAGATTTGATACCAATTTGTAGCATCCCCAACCTTAAGCCATTGGGCTATGCCACATAAAAAAATCATTACCAATGTATATATTTATTTAAATTAAAACATACATATATATTATGAAACTACACATAATCATGTGGAAACAACAGTAAAAGTATACATGCAACATAAACAGGGAAAACCCATAAACATGAAAGCATGTATAAATACACAATAGGTAATTCACACAAAATTGATACTTATATTTTAATAGATTTCCACCAACTATGTGAATACCTTCCATGATCCTGCCAACCTTAGACCACGCTGCTCAGAACTCTCAACAGTTGATCACCCCCGAGCTGGGACTAAAATCCACCCAGGTAAAGGGGTTTCTAACCAGGCTGAAGCTACATAGAAAACATGAAGGATTTATTCCTAGGTGCCCACTCAAACTATCAACCTACACTATTTCATTCCCAACATGCCTATCCAACTCCAGGAAGTGTGCCCCTTATCTACTCAATGATCCTTCGACTGCCCCACTTCCCTTCCAGGGCTTCAACAATAGACTAGATAGGAAGTCTCAGAGAACTGTAGTTGCAGTTGGGCTCCTTCAAGAAATCAATTCCCTGCAAGTATATCACCTCGAGAGAGTTGGTCACAGGCATGAACACCTACCTCTTAAATCCCATAGTCCTGAAAACCCACTTCTTCAATCCATATCTCTGTTCAACCAGGTATAGGCTCAAATGAAGGCAACAACAGAAAACATATATGGAAAAGATGTTGGCAGCAACCAAAAATAGGTAAGGAATAGGGTGTTGCTCATAACTAGAAAGGTATGGGATATGGGAATGACAGAGTTTGGGTAAGGAATAGTATTGGCTCAAGAAAGGTACCACACACAGCTCCAGGAGTGTGTGAAGGTTGCAGAGATCGATTATTGGAGTGACTCGCAATAATCATGAATTGGGAGAATGGTTGAGTGTCCCCGAAATGGACTAATTTCCCCTCATTTATTTTCATGCACCCTTGATGACACATGGCCCTCCAGGAGCTCATTTCTCTCCACTTGTATTTCATTTATCTTTCTCATAAGAACTTAGGATATCATAAGATTTATCCATGCCTTAGTCTCTTGGAATAATATTATAATATTCCCTTAGAGATAATCCCTCTAGCTTAGACCCTTTCCTAGGTTCTTACCGCCCCCTTTTCCTTCCTAGTGGAGTTTAGTCCCCCAAATTATTTTATCGTGGTTGGTCTGTTGGCATGTTTTACAGACAGTGTATTCTTGTCATTGATGGAAAGTACAACAGCAAAGATGGAAGCAAATGTGCAAAGGATTGTAGGCAGGTCATTGATGCCAAGATCAGAGAAAGCATCGATGGAAAATAGGAACAAAGTAAGCTCAGGAATAATTAGCGCAGAGTCGATCATAGTGCCTAAGCTCAGGAGGAGAAGCGTTAGTGATCGTTTGATCCCATTTAAATTCCCAAAAGAAGGAGGACCATCAGATCTGATTGTAGACAGGAAGAATGCGCAGAAGAGGAGGACGGATCTCAAGCGTCAGATCTAAGCATAATTTCTAACCATCGTTGGATCAGGGAGAACCTGCACATTCATTAAATTGCAAGGAGAAATGGGTATACAAAATCCTGAAAGAAGGAGGACCGTCCATCTACGGGCAGGACATGTGGACACAGATCAACATTTTGCTGACTGGAAAGTCAAAGGTATGAAATGCTCCAGCCTTTCACCTCTCGAACTTGCCGTATGAGAAATCGCGAAATAATCTCAATTGTTAGATCGAGGAAAAATATGGACCATTGATCAGGTATAACGAAGGCTCATGGAGTTGCGAAGTCTCAATAAAATCTTGACCATTGATCCAAGAGGGATGCGTGGCAGAAGATCAGAGCATGTCAAAGACTCCATTTCGGGGTTTCGTGAATCGCGACTTGGAGAGGCAAGAAACAATACCACAGGAATGTCGTAGTCGTGAAATGAAAAATCGTGAAATGATCTGAGCTGTCATATCAAGGGTTGATTTGGACCGTTGATCCCACACCATTTCGAAGTTTCACGGATCGGGAGTTGGAAGCGTCAAGAACATTCACCACAGGAATGCTGAAATCGCGATTTGCGAAATTGCGAAATGATCTGAGCCATCAGATCAAGGGTTGACTTGGACCATTGATCCCACACCATTTCAAAGTTTCACGGATCAGGAGTTGGAAGCATCAAGAACATTCACCATAGGAATGTCGAAATTGCAATTTGCAAAATCGTGAAATGATCTGAGTTGTTGGTTCGAAGAGATTGTGGACCATTGATCTGACCCCCTTTGATGTATTGGAGACCGGGATTTTGGTTACCGGGAGATGGAGAAGTCAGAGACTCTCAACATCAAGAGTCTCGAAATGAAGAAAAGAGAAATCTCGAAAAGCACTTTATGGACAAGCACTTGGTCATGGCCATGGTCATATAGAGGAAGGAGCTAGTGCAGAAAAGATCTGTTTTGGAGTTTCGGAGATCGCGACATGGACTGGCGAGACACTTGGCCACAGGAAAGCCGAAATGATGAAATACAAAATAAAGGCAAGCTTATGAAGATCATTCAATGGTGCAAATGAAACTGAAGGTGATCAGAGGGATATTATTGCACGACACAATGAAACTTCCAGAAACCAGTGATGAGTTCTACCAGAGGACTCAAAGACACTACGAGGTAATTGTAGAAATTTCGATACAAATTAATGTATTCTTGCGATTCTCCTGATCTAACAAGTTCTGCTATTGTTAAATACAGAATCACTTCTACTATTACTTTTGCGGAAGCAATTTAAACCACGATCTCAACCACAATGCACAAAGTGAGATATCAATAACACATAACACAATAAGTTTTACCGGGAAAGCGTAAAGCTAAAAACCCC
>SNQJ01S0031700.1:48641-78466 GCA_010110895.2 Picea sitchensis
TGTCTCTGTGTTTCTCATATATGTGACTGATGTTGAATGTGCCATTGTTTATTTCCCTGCATTATTGTAATCATCATTGAGTGCCTTGTAAAGATTTTAAAAGAAGCATAATTGTTTAAGCACGGTAACAACTGATTCACCCCCCCCTAAGTTGTCCAACATGGTCTACATGCAACGATGCATTTCATTAATGATATGAGTGTTTACATATACAAAAATAGGTTCACTGGCCCTTTAGCATTTGGGCTCTCCAGCCTAATAAACACATAATCCTTCTGGCCTATAATAACCTATCTCACCAGCCATTAAAACATATTTACATTTACAATTGGGGCTCAGTCTTGGGGTTTTATAGCTTCTTTGCTCCCCAAACCCTCAAGATAATTGGTTACATTAAGCATCAGAAGGTCATCATCCTAGTTGATAGTGGAAACACCTATAATTTTATTCATCAACACATTTCCCAAGAAACTAATTGTTATATTTGAGAAGTCAACAACATTCAAATCATGATTTCCAATGGAGGATCCATGAAATATTGGGGGCGTTGTGAAAATGTGCGTCTCCAAATTGGTCAGTACCACATGAAATCTCATATATTTTCTATTGACATGGGTGGTTGCGATATTGTATTGGGTTGCGAATGACTAAGGATTATGGGGCCCATTCACATGGATTTTAAGGAATTAACCATGAAATTCAACCAAGAGGACCAACAATATAAGTTCCAAGGAATCACAGTCGGTTCCCCTGAGATCATCAGTTCCCATCACATGGAAAATATCCTTAAAAAATGTCATTCTAGCATTATTGCACAACTTTGTTCCATTCATGCTACTGGGATACCCTTTGTGTCTCCTGACCTACAATCCATCCTCTCCAAACATCAAGTTGTTTTTTCCACTTCTTAGGACCTTCCTCCTTTTTGTGGTGTTCATGATCATTCCATTCCCATTGTCCTCGAAAACCTTCCTCCCAATGTTTGTCCCTATCATCATTCCTTTGCCCAAAAAATTGAAATTGAGAAAATTGTTCAAGAATTGCTTGTCACAGTCGTTATCCATCCTAGTACTATCCCCTATTATTCTCCTTTGGTCATGATATTTAAGAAATAAGGCTCTTGGTGCATGTGTCCTAACTTTTTCTCCCTCAACAATCTCACCATCAAAGAAAATTTCCCATTCCTGTCATTGATGATATCTTGTATGAATTCAGTGGTGCCCAATTCTTTACTAAACTTGATCTTTGATCTGGCTGCCACTAGATACGTATGAAAGAGGATGGCATTCATAACACTGCATTTAGAACTCATGAGGGCCACTATGATTTCTTGGTCTTTCCCTTTGGATTGTGTAATTATCCCTCTGATTTCCAAAGCCTAATGAATCATGTCTTCCATACTTTTCTCTGCCATTTTTTCTTAGTTTTCTTTGATGATATTCGCATCTATAGTCAAACCTAGACAGACCATCTTGCTCATGTGGATCGAGCTCTTAATCTACTCTCTCAGCACTAAATTTTCCTCAAACAATATAAATGTGATTTTGGAGCCTCGAAAGTCGAGTAATTGGGTCATATTGCTGGAAAGGTAGGTGTTACGATGGATCCTAAGAAGATTGAATCTATGCAGGATTGGCCTCGCCCCAAGACTCTCAAAATATTGCATGGTTTTCTAGGCTTAACATGATATTATCGCAAGTTTGTTAATAATTATGGAAAGATTGCGACACCTCTCACTATTCTCCTAAAAAATAACTCTTTCACTTGGACTCCCGCAACTGATCAGGCCTTTCAAGCCTTGAAAGTGTCTATGTGCGCCACTCATGTCTTGGCCCTTCCTGAATTCACAAAAACCTTTGTCCTAGAATGTGATACTTTTGGGAGAGGAATTGGATCATTCCTTATGCAAGATGTCTGACCTTTAGCCTTTACCAACAAAAAATTGTCATAATGAAATTTAGGTCAAAAAATATATGAAAACAAAATGTTGGCTATTCTACATGCAATATACCTTTGATGCCCTTATATATTAGGGAAATGTGTCCAAATTAAGACAGATCATCATAGCCTCAAGTGTTTTCTGGAGCAACGTCCTTCCTCCCTGGAGCAACAAAAATGGGTGACTAAGCTATTTGGATATGATTATGAGATCATTTACAAGAAAGGAAAAGACAATGTGGTTGTTTCCGCTCTTTCCATAAAATATGAAGATGAAGGGTCCCTTTTTTCCCTCTCCTTCATTGTACCAGATTGCTCCAAGTTGTTTGTTAGGAATGGCTACAAGATCCCAAAAGTTTTCATCTAATCCAACAATTGCAACTCAATTCTCCAGTTTCCCTAGGTTACTCATGGCATAATGATGAGCTTCACTACCAGATTCTTCTTTTGGCCTTCTCTCTCTCCTGAAACCCAAGCCCAAGGCCTATTGGGTTTTCTCATTCTTTTCCTCTATTATTTTCTCTAACCAAATATCATAGTTGTATTCTTCCCATCGAGAGTTGTCCGACGACTATAACCATACTTGAATCTGAGTTTTAGATTGAACGTTATGGAATCTCAAAGTTTCCTAAGTCTTCACTCACCTTTCCCACTTCATTTCCATGTGGCTTCCACATGGTTCACTCTCACTTGTTCCATCTGACTTGGTGTCGATGTGTGGCACTGATGTGTCATACACCACCTTCCATGATCATCATCGATATTTTTCTCGACTCTTCTTCCCAGGATTCCGATCACATACTCCAACAAAGATGTTGGAGCTTCATCATCCCTAGCATTCACACTCTTCATTGTCATATTCTTTGTCCATCGGATTACATCTACTCCTAATATCACAAATCACTCCAATTTCCCTCCCTCGATGAATGGTTGGGATTGCATTTCACTCGCTACTCAATTTATGAATTTCATTCATTCTCAAAGTTGATGGCCTTATGGATAAACTACCCACAATGTATAAATTTATTCAATTCCTCAGTTAGAGAATGTTCATTTGTTGCCTCAGATCGAGTCCTTATCTTCTTCTTTCACATATAAATGTTGTTCACCGCTGAATTCTTTGGTGAATTATGCAGTCTCTTTTGAAGCTAAGCCCCTTTTCCTTCCAAGCAACCAACATCTGGACCACGCGATTATTACTTTGCAAAGCTTTGGAAGCTTAAACCTCGAGCATATTTCCAAAGAGAAAATCTCTCAAGCTGTCGATCTATTCCCTGAGTGAACGATTAGATATTTTTCCTACAACAATATTCAGGTTCCAACTTGGATGGTCAGAGTTAACACTCTGAATGGTCTCCTTCAGAATCCCAATGAATTTTAATCATGATCATTTATCGTCACTAAAAGGACAATCCATATATTTCGCATGAAAAAAAGAGCTATGAGGGAATATTCCTCGATACCTCTTGTCGATACCTTGAAACTTCACAAATTTTCTTGATGCCGAATAATTAGCTCCAACTACATGCCATCATTTTATGTGGGATTTAACTTTCAGTATGTGAATTGAAGAAGGAATGTTCTTCGATTCTTTTCTTCGAGACCTTTTCACTAGCGCATTGGAACATGACGCAAAATGGCTCTTCCGATGGACTGTGGGGATTGGTTCTAGATCTATTAAATGATTAGATCTCACTCTCGGAGTTGATGAATCGAGATGGGAATGGGATAGGAGTTAGAAATAATCTGATTTGAAGTTATGAACACACACACTCTTCTCTTTTCGAGGTTCAAAGGATAACTAACCAGAACCATTGATCTGGTGGGTTTTCTCTTTTGGAGGTTCAAGAATTAATGGTCTAGATTAACCCACAGGCCTGGTCAATGGTTGTTCAGTGAGAAATTTGAAACAACCATAATTTTTTCTACGTATGTCGGAATGAGGTCCGTGATACCTCTTTGGAAAGGTATCAGACAAAGTAATGCAAAGGTATGGGTCTCTAAGTCGAAAAATTAATAGAAGACATCATAAAATATGGAAAACCGAATACCACGGATTTGGGGGGAAAAGTGGCCATACCAAATTCAAGCACTCATATTCGGGGCTATGAGTAATGAAATAAAGATGAGGATAACTTTATATAAATATGGAGAAGATAAGAATAATATGGCATACAAAAAGTGGAAAGATTGATAATGTAAATTTCTCAAAAATTAAAAAACACAGAGAGAACCTGAATTCATGTGAAGAACCATTTATGCAGATTTCAAACTACTATATCTCAAGATACAGGAAATGAAATCTGGACAACAATATCCCAATGGAGAGCTAAGATAAAGGAGAAGAATAAAAAAATATTTCAATCAGCAGGGAGAAGCCAGAAACACCTAGAAATTTTCGAGGAATAAAACATAATGCCAATGAGAAGAGTCAATGATTGTTTTTTAATGAATATCATTTGTAAAATTCCATAGGGAGAATGTAACCTCCCAGGAGTCTCTTCATTTTCCATTTGTAACTCCCATATCCATATTTTTGAAATGTAAAAAAAAAAATTGGGGGAAAAATGAAATGAATAGGCAGGAGAACTCAAGGGTATCTCCTACCTTATAAAAACACAACTCATAGGATATAATTTGAATTTTTCCCTTTGTAAAAAAGGATGGTACTATTACTTCTAAGGAATAAAGAGAAGGATGCATTTCAGAAATAGGTGTCTTTGATGGATGTAGTAGAGACTACTCTTGATGCATTTATATTTTTCTTGAGTAGATAGGATTTTGTTCTATGAATTTTTTTGCCCTTTGTGTTGTTTACTCATGCCGTCACATGTTTCTTCATGGTTACATAAATGATGTTATAAATGTATTGTGCAATTATTTGTCTATGCATTTGTAGCATTATTTATTTCATTTACCATTAGAATACATGAATTATTTATGGTTCTGATGGTTATCTTTCTCTATACTTATTCTCTTAGTTTTGTTCCCAGGATAGGTTAGAATTAGTTAGATTGGATTAGTTATCTTTTATTTAGTTTAGCCTTAGAATTAGTTAGAACTCTTTGGGGGGGAGTTCGTTGTTTTCCCCCTTTTATTATTTTAATTTTAAGCATAAACAAGGCCCATAAACTCATGGGAAATGATACTCCAAATGAGAGTAAGTCTGACTGGGACTTGCCATTGGGTGTTTTCCTTCATCTGATTGAACGGGTCATTCTAGCCCTTCAACATAAATTGTGCTAGAAGGAGGGCTAGATGACAAGTTGAGCTTGTGGAGTCATTTGCATTGATGTTTTGTTTTAATTTAGTAATGGCTCCATCCCATATCCATTTATGGAGGTGTTTTAATGGTATTGTACCTACCAAACCTCCTAGAATTTTTTTATATTTCTTGTTGCAGCTAAGATTTGATGGAGAGGATGAAATATCTGCATCTGAACATGCTTTTAATTTTTGTAAATTTTGCAGTTCTTGCAATATTATTGATAGAAATATCATTTGCAGGTTATTCACTCTCACTTTTGTAGGCCGGATCAAGAGTTGGTATGAGACTTTGTCGGCTTCCTATATTCACACATGGGAACAATTTATGTGTAAAATTTTACATGCGTTTGAGGGTTATGATTATGATAATTTATGTGCATAAAATTTAGATCTTAAGAAGAATGAAGATGAATCTCTTGCATATTTTATTATCAAATTTTCTCATCTTTTCTATACATTTCCTTTGGGTGATAGGCCTTCTAACAATCATCTGATTTCCTGTTTAGTTTCTCTTACTAATGAAACAGACCAACTAGTGGATGAAGAATCTAAATCATGTTCTAATGTTCCTTTACATGTTGATTTAGATTTAAATGAAAATGTTGAAAATGATAATGGTTTGGATGGAATTCATATGTATGGATATTTCTTTACTGTGGGGGATATAGATCAGATAGAAAATTCTTTTTTGGAAGAAGAGTATGTATCCTCTCACTACTCAATTCTCCCTTTCTTTCCTTGTGATGAAAAATAATCCTCTTGTTTAAATTCAAGTTCAGATGTTTCTTTAGTTCACCAAGAGGAGGGTTTTCCTACTGATAATGGGACACTTCGGGCCACACCGATGGTTATGTCAAGTTCTCATTGTCCTATCTCATATTTTTCATCACAATAAATGGAGGAGGGATCTATGGAGAAAACTTTAATTGTTGATCATTTTTTCAATGAAGAAAATATGGACACTCATAAAATGAATCTTTCCTCACCCATGGATAATTTGGAATTAGTTCCTCTTGATTTGGATTGTGGTGTTGTTACAAATTCTCCTTGTGTAACTAACATAGATCTAGAATGTTTTCCTATTGTTGATGGATCATTTATTGAAACGTTTTGTTCTAACGATTCTTGTAATTTTCTCCTCTCTTCTAACTGTGAATATTCTTTGGAAGATATTTTAGATCCTAATGTTGTGTAGGGGAAAGACATCCACGCTGATTTTTTCACTCAAGGAGAAGAAATAAACATACAAGACATTCCTCTTGTAACAAAACAACCCATTTCCTATTTACAAGAGAAAAACTATCTTGAGGAAGAACATGTTGATTGTAAAACCACGCCTGCTGTGGAGAAAACTGATTCACAATCATTCGACGATGTTTTTAAAGAGGAGGAACTACCATTCAGGGAGTCACTTTCTGAAAATACCTCTTGTTCTAGAGAAGATTTTCATTCTATGAATTCTTCCACTTATTTCTATTTATATCTTGATCTCTTTAATCATTTAACTTTGTAGGGAGATACTCATGGTCCTATTCAAATAGGCTCAATGGGGCTGACCCTTGTTGAAGTACTTGATGGTGGTGATGCACATTTGGAAGATAGAGAGGATAAGGCCTCTTCCCATGAACTAATTATAACCAATCCTTACCATCCTTTTTCATGGGATGAAGAGGATTCTTTAGAAAATGTGTATCAAAGGATGTTTTCTTCTTTTTCTTCTTCATTTTTCATAAATAGTGAATCTGCTTATTCAAGTAGCCCTTTGTTGAATATTGTTAATACTAGTTCACCTCACCATTGTTTTGAAATTATCTTTCATACCATGGTTGGTCCTAACCCACACATATCATATGATCTCACTAGTCTATCTCAAGTAGTTGGTTACTTGAAGTGTGAGTCCAAGGAGACTTTCCAAGATAATGAGGCACTTCGGTCTGTGTCGATGGTTATGTCAGGCCCTTATTCTATTTTTATTCCAAGTTTTGTTTCTAATATTTTGTGTTGAACATATGTCTATAGCCTTGGGATTACTTGGATGGCTACATTCGCATTATGATTTTACATAACTTGTTTTTCAGCCATTAGTAGCATAGGGAATGAGCAGGGTAGATAGACTAGTGTATTTCTTTGCATAGTTTAGTTTTGCTTTCTAGTTTTTAATTAGTTTTATGTTTTCATTTTATTTTCATTACTGTTGGTTGATCAATAATTGGATTCTCAGTAGAGGTGGAGATAAATATAAGGCTTTACCACTAATTTTCCCTTGATTAGATTTTTCAATTTAATTTTGATATGGGGAAAATTTTACTTCATTTTATTCTCGAATTTCTTCCATGTGTTGGGTAATTTTTAGATGACTGATTTCATGCATGATCATTATGTCAAATCTTGTCCAAGCATGTTTTCATCTTACAAGTGGAATATGTTAAAATAAATATATTATTTAGTTCCTCTTGGGATGAAAATGAGAACTCAAAGATATTCAGTCATCATATGAATATAATTCTAACTAAAATATTTTGCTTGATGAAATTGATTATGAGTGTTGATCTTGATGTCCCATACATATTAATATTAAATTCTGACTATTAGAAATCTACCCATCTGAAATTCAATCCCCTCCCAATCCTTGTAATCTCCTGAGATGATTATTTTTCCTTGGGTTTGGAATTATCCAAATGTTTTCTTCCATATCCACTCTTTTCTTTAATCACTTTCAACCAACATGATTTTTCTATTTAGACCCTTTTAGCCTAATGAACTTAGATGATTTTATTTATTTATTTTTAGTTATTTTCTGTTATCACTTTTAGCTTTAATTTCCAAGCACTGGATGCACATATCTTACGCTTTGTTTAGTTTATTTTTCAGTAATGTGTTTCATATTTTATCTTGCATATTTCTTCATTCAAGCTTCCTTTCATACACAGTAGTAAGAGACATCCATTTTTTTTGACAATTCTGGACAACGTGGTCATTTAAATCTCTATTTTGATGTCTTTTTAATAAATTACTTGGGAATCAATCTTTATATTACCCAACTTACTGATTGATCAAAGACTCAATCTCACCACTGTCCATTCAATGGATTTTTGAGACCTGATATTTTCTTCTACAATATCTTTTCATCATTTAGTTTTGTTGATTTTGGGTTACCTATTAAAGTTACATTCTTGAGAAATCTTATTCTTATCATGGCTGAGAACTTTACACTTATATCATGTTGAGTATATTCAAATGCTTGGGAGTTGTAAATACCTTCATGAAATATGTCAATGCAACTTCTAAGATTCCAATTTTGAATCTTCATCATTTATTTTTTTAGCCATGATGGTGATTTTTCAATATGTCATTTCCTTGTGGGCTACAACTTATCAATCTATTGGTCCCACACTCTTTAGAACTCCTCGAACCCAAAAAGCAGTTTATTCATAATTAGAGGAAACCCATGCATTGGGGTGAAATGTTGAAAAGTTTTCAATCATATTTTTTATGACTAATGTTTGTTGGTGGATTGGTATCTTTAGATGATAAATGGGATTGAAGTATTATGGTCTTGTTTGATTAGATTTATTGACTCTAATTTAAGGAATAAGACATTGTTTCCAGAGATCCAAACCTTGTAACAATCAATGACACTATGTCTCTTGTTGAAGAGGAAAATGTGGGAAAGCACCTAGTGCTTATATCTTAGGAAGAAGGTTGTGATACTTGTTTTAATTCATAGTGGATGATACTCGATAACTGCACTGGATTTCACACAGATTTGTATGACAACCAACTTAGTCAAGTTTATTTTAGCTTAGCATCTTTTTCCTAGAATTAGTTTTAATTCCAATCATTACTTTTCAGTTTAGTTAATTTTCATTTCAATAATCCAATTAAATAAGAGGATTTCTTCCCAAATTGTCTAAGAGTTGGTCATGCCTTTCTCTTTTGTTATGCATGTTGAGAAAATAGCTTTTGCAACCAACAACTCTGAATTTTTCTCTTGGATTAAAAGCAACATATGGAAGTATTAATCTGAAACTTGAATTCTCATATTCCTTTGCAATATTATTGGATTGATAAATCAAGATTGTCACCAACTTATTAGTTAATAAAAAAAATATCCCCATTTATCTACTCACATATTGGTTTTTGATCTAATTGATATTTGGAGTCATTTTCATGACTATTTTGATAACCTCCATAGTTGTGATATTTATTTGCATTATCAAAATGAATATTTGGTTTTAATAATTATCTTTTATGGCAAAGATAAAATGACACTTTGGTGAGATATCTAACTTCTATTATTGGAAAATTCAGTGTTTTGAAAATTGCAAAGGAATTGCTTATGTCAAGAAATCTTAAGAGCATATGGGTTTATGGAGCATTTCATGAAATTGGTTTTCAAAAATATGTTTTGATTGAGAATTTACATTAACGCATGTTTCTTGATTCCCAAAATTGTTTTGTCGCACTAAATGAAAAGAATTTCATATATGACAATTGGATTTGAGAATTGTGTTGCAAAATCTTTTCCATTAGATAATCAATTATCGTACTTTGGATTTTTTTCATTTTAGATTAGAAACTATGGGAATATTTTCATTGGGCTTGATATTAATTAGTACTTTGGATTTTTTTCATTTTAGATTAGAAACTATGGGAATATTTTCATTGGGCTTGATATTAATTAGCTAACTTTTCTTGATTGTTGATTTCCCTTGGATTACTGTCAGCTGTCCACCGAAAACACTTGTTATGTTTCTACTACCATATTTATTACTCATTGTTGTTTTCTCTTCTTATCTATTTCATCCAGTTTTTATCTTTTTGATCACTTACACTATAGCTTCAAATTTCCTTTTAGTTTAAAGTTTTATTTTCATGAATTCACTGTTGATTTCAGTTTTTCTTTCTGTTTATGTAGATTCCTCCCATATTTTTATTTGACCACTAGTATTTCCCGGAGTTATTTTGACTCTTAGTCTTCCTTGAGGATTTCCCTTTAAATTTTGGTGAAGGGGTTGGTCAATTCTGGTCACATACTGAAGATTTTTCTTAGAATTCATAAGATGCATGTGTTTCTCTATCTAAATGAACATTTATAAAGTTCTCATTTGTAGGTATGAACTGATATTTTTGGTGGAACACATGTGCCTGTTGAGCGTACTAGGATAACCCATAAGTATAGGAAAGTGTCTATCCACTCTTTTCTTTGAGCTCCATCCACTTCACATTAATAAGATGGAAAATACAATGATGGTTTTTGTAGAGACCTGTGGGTTAAAATAAATTGCATAACATCAACTTAGTGAATCAAATCTACTCTCATATCACCCAGTGTCTTTCACACCCTATGTGCATATGCATATCAATATCTAAATCTAAAAGGGTGAGCATGTTCTGAAATAAAATGGAAGTTGAAAGCACTATTAATAGTGTGGTAAGTACAAGTAAACCCATTGGGGCTATGGACGCCTACTGGAAGAGGGGCTATGCTTTTATGGTACCAAGACAACTTCATCGAGGCTATGGATGCTCGTTGGCAACGTAGAAATGTCAGGAACAGAGACATAAGTGCCACACTTGTGTAGATGTTTTCTTGTTTTAAAAGTGAAAACCCACAGTTGAACTAAAGCTAATTTGAAGTGTAAAACTAGTAAAATAACTTATCTCATTAATTATTTTTTTGAAAAGGGTGTGTTATATTATCAGTACTAGAAATATTGGGTTATACCTTTTAAAAATTTTGTGTCATTGTGGTACCCATAACTAATGGAAACTTTCCTTCAATTTGTTGAACTTATCTTTAAAGTTTAGATATGAAGTACAAGCCCTAGATTTCTATTGACAGAGATAACCGGTTCTTCTAGTCTGTCGCCATTTGTTGTTGCCGCACCAACCCACCTTTAATTTTTTTTTACAAGCGAAAGGAAAGGGGTCCCCTACTAAAATTTCAATCCTATTTCCTAATCCTCTACCGCTTGAGCCTAATGTTATGTCTTTTCCTACTAGAAGGGATTTGGAGGTTTTATCTTGTTGGATGATTGTTTTTTATGGGTGTTGATTTTTCCTTTCAATCTGATGATTTCAAATGTCTTCATGATGCTTGTTGACCTATGATGTCTCATTGACATTTTTTTCAACTATCCACTAATTCTGAAGTGTTTGATGCTATTATGTGGTTGCAAGGTCTGATGTTCTATTGCATGTACTGGATGAGGTTGTGACTAATTATTTGTTGATTGACTAATTCAAATTATGCATCCTCTTGCTGACATATTATACTTTATAACTTCATACTTATTCTCTCACATATGGATTCTACACTTCTATTTCTAAGTTTTCTATGTAGTCTTAGGGATCTCATCTATAGTCACCATATTATTGTTCAATAAACCTAACATTCTATTATAAGTTGGTTTAAAGGTAGGGAATACATTGTTTATTATATTGGCTATTCTTCTTTTGATTTCATGGTTGATCTCATTATTTTTTTTTGTAGGAGTAGGTTTGCATATCCACTTTGATCAGATGACCACTCCAACCTTGAGATGCCTATGGGGGAATTTGTTGATCCTTTTCTAGAACCTTGACTTTGATCCTTACCAAGCCTCCTCTTTTTCTATTTCCCTGAGGTCCCGAGCTTCCCAGGCCATAGGATCCACCTTTCCTACAGACCCATCCCCAAGCCTCTTTGGTGATCCAAGTGGATATCAGTGGTCACCCACCTATTTCTACTGTCTCAAAACAATCTTATGGAAATTTACTATTTTTAGCATTTTTTCGGTTCATAAACTTACAGGGCCATTTTGAGGGCCTAAATGATTTTTTTCGAGATATATAACCTTAATGATGTTCTAAGTATTTTATTAAACCCAAAAATTAATCTCCTCGATTATACATTTCCAATGAACCATCGTTCACCCCAAACAAAGATCATATGCCAAAGTTACACCCCCGAGAAGTTGATACACCAAACTACCCAAAATGAGGTCAACAAAATTGTTGGCTTTTCATCTTCTAGGTTTAGGGTTTTAGATTTTCTTTATGTTAAAAATTCCTTTGGAGCCTCATTGTAATAATCATCTTCTTGCGAAGGTGAGTGGCTATTGCGTCACTTCTCAGAGATAAGCTTCCACCATTCTAGCGAGTCTTTCACTTTGTATTTCTACATTTTTGTACATTTTTCTCATTAATAGAAATTGTGTATTACTGTATATATCTGACTCTTGTTATATATTTGATATATATATGTTATGTTATTGGATCTCTTGCAATATCTCTGTATATTTATGTGTTATATATCTGCTCTCATTTCATGCCAAAAATAATCTGGATCAATGGTATCAGAGCAGGAAGCTCTTGATCGTTTTTCAGTGCATGTCCCTGATGAGGTTCGAGTATAGAAAGTTGGGTCTCGAGCTTGTCTCTCTTGAGGAAAATTTCTCTCATGCTCCCAAGAAACCCTCAATGGTGGAAGAAAATAAAAATGATGGAGAAAAATATTCTATTAATCTATTGCTTGAGCAGGCTCTCATGTGACAGAGGGACGAAATGATGGAGAATTTTTCCCACATCCTTCAACGCCTGCTGATAAAACATGATGGGTCTTCATAAAGAGAACACTTTGGAGGAACCTCTCCTTTCAAGTTACAAGTTAATTTTTATATTCCCATATTTGAAGGACATATAGATGGAGATGCCCTAGAAAAATGATTAAATCTACTAGAAGGTTATTTCTCTGTTCACAAATTTTCTGACGGGAAAAAGATCACCTTCACACTCCTTAAATCCCTCTCCCATGTCAAACATTGGTGGGGAAATTACTGGGAGAAAAGTTCCACAAAGGAGTCTGGAATATATGGGGTCGATCCCACATGGGATTTTTTTCTGGATGCGATCAAGGAACAATATTACCCTATTGGAAACTATGACAACTAGTACATGAGATGGACCACAATGCAAAAAGACAGGGGCCAAGTAGTTTCGAAGTTCACCAATACCTTGCATACCTTGTGCACCAAGTTGGGTATCAAATACTTCAAGCGACATTTGGATTTGAAATACCATGGGGCTCTACACAATTACATCCAAACTGAAATGGAGTTTCTCGACATCTCATCATTGGGAACTACCTATCAATATGTTTCGAAAATAGAAAAAAACTTTAGGCACCAGAACAAATGAGAGTTCAGGTGTGAAATTATGCAAAAACCAAAGTATGATGCAGATGAATTTAACAAACAACCTCCTGAAAACTAGTCCAAGCAATAAGAAAAAAAGTGTCACGAGAAGACGAATAAGGACACTGGAAATTGATGTGATTTCCACAAAATCCCTTGGTACAACAATGATGAATGTTTCTCAAAACTCTCATTGGTGGTCGAGATCAAATACAAGGATCTAAACCCAGATTCACAATATGATTTAGAAAACACTGGCAGAAGAAAAATCATTGAATCATACCCCACTACTACTATTGCGACCACAACAGTTCAACCAGAAGAACCTACAGAACATGAAGAGGGGGAGAACCTCTTCCATTCGCAGATGTGGGTGAAGGGGACCCTGATACATTTTATTGTTGATAGAGGAATCCAAAATAACCTTATCATACCATAGGTTGTCAAACAATTGGGATTGTAGATAACACCACACCCGCATCCATATAGCATCAGGTGGCTTCGTCAGGGAAGAGACCTACGTGTTATCCAATAGTGTTGATTTTCATATGGCATCCAACCCTTCAAGGATGAGGTATTATGTGATTTTTCCCCACTGGATGTATGTGATGTTCTTTTGGGCCAACCATATATATGGAAACACCATGTTATCTATGAGGCTCAACCTTATAGTGTCATTGTTATTATGGGGGATCATCTCTACACGATACCAGAGGTAGTTCCAACTACTATCCCACCTAAATAGTTTTGAAAGGTAGTATCTCATACTACAAAATTCAGCTTCTTCACAATTTGTTCAAAAGGTGAACAGAAGAACACCACAACCACTGCAACCTTAGTCCAAGCACCTTTTGTGCAGGAGAAGAAGGTCGACAATATTAAAACAAAGCACAAGGATTTATTATGCACAAATTCATATCATGTAGCTATAATTTTTAAAAATTTCCAACCCTTCTAGCCACAGGTTCATGATAGCCTTCAACAAGCTAATTAACACAACGTCTCCAGCCAGGAAAGCAACTCATCAAGATGCAGATTCAATAAATGTTTTTTCCTCTCCCCCTGGCACTCAACGCAATGGAGACCATTTATTCCTAATGATGGAGGATTGATCCAGGTGTATATTGATGGCCACCCACCAATTCCAATTGGTTCAAAACAATCTTCTGACAATATACTATGTTTGGTAGTTTTTTAGTTCCTAAACTTCCGGGCCATTTTGAGGGCCTAAATGATTTTTTTTTTAGATTGAGAACCTCAATAATGTCCTAAGGCTCTAATTTATCCCCCAAAATTAATATCCTAGATGATACCTTTCCAATGAGATATCGTGCACCCGAAACAGAGATCATATGCAAAAATTACGCCCCCAGGAAATTGATACACCAAACTACCCAAAACGGGGTCAACAAAACTGTTGGATTTTCATCTTTCGGGGTTAGGGTTTTGGATTTTATTTATGTTAAAAAGGTATTTGAAGCTTCATTGTAATAATCATCTTCTTACGAAGGTGAGTATCCATCAAATATCTTCTCAAATATAGGTTACCATCATTCTAGTGAGTCTTTCACTCTGTATTTCTACAGTTTTGTACATTTCGCTCATTAATAGAAATTTTGTATTAATGTATATTTGTGCCTCTTGTTATATATCTGATATATATATGTTATGTTATTAGATATCTTGAAATATCTCTTTATATTTATGTGTTATATCTTCCCTCTCATTTCGTGCCGAAAATAATCTGGATCAATGGTATCAGAGCAGGAAGCTCTTGATCGTTTTTCAGTGCATGTCCCCGATGAGGTATGAGTATATAAAGTTGGGTCTCGAGCTTGTCTCTATTGAGTAAAATATCTCTCTCACTCCCAAGAAGCCCTCAACGACGGAATAAAATAAAAACGACGGAGAAAAATATTCTATTAATATGTTGCTTGAGCAAGCTCTCACGCGACAGAGGGACGAAATGATGGAGAATTTTTCCCACATACTTCAACAAATATTGATAACAACCGATGTGTCTTCATAAAATGACCACTTTGGAGGCACCCCACATTTCAAGGTACAAGTTAATTTTGATATTATTGTATTTGAAGGACATATATGTGGAGAGTCCCTAGAAAAATGGTTAAATATGCTAGAAGGTTATTTCTATGTTCACAATTTTTCTAATAGGGAAAAGATCACCTTCGCAGTCCTCAAATCCATCCCCCATGTCAAACATTGGTGGGAAACTTATGGTGATAAAAGTTCCACAGAGTAGTATGGAATATATGGGGTTGATCCCACTTGGGATTTTTTTTGTGGATGCGATCAAGGAATAATATTACCCTATTGGAAACTATAACGACCAATACATGATATGGACCACACTATGGCAAGAGAGGGGCCAAGAAATGTTGAAATTCACCAATTCCTTAGATACATTACACACCAAGCTAATTCTAGTGACATTTGATTCTAAAATCCAAACTAAAATGGAATTTCCAGACATCTCATCGTTGGAAGATGCCTATCAATATGTTGTCAAAATAGAGAAAACATTTAGGCACCAGAACAAACAGGAGTTCGGGTCTGAAAGTCCACAAAAACCAAAGTATGATAAATACGACCCTAACAAACAACCTCCCGAAAACCAATCCAGGCAACATGAAAAAAAGGGTCACGGGAAGACGAAGAAGGACATTGGAAAGTGGTGTGATTTTCACAAAAGCCCATGGTACAACACTGATGAATGTTGCCCAAAAATTTCATTGGTGGCCGACATCAAAGAAAAGGATCCGAACCCATATTCAGAATATGATTTAGAGAACAATGGAAGAAGATAGATCATCGACGTAGAACCCACTACTATTGTCACAACCGAAAAAATTCAACCAGAAGAACCAACAGATCTTGAAGAGGGGGAGCGCCTCTTCCATTCAAAGATGTGGCTGAATGGGACCCCACTGCATTTTATTGTTGATAGAGGAATCCAAAAGAACCTCATCTCAATATAGGTCATCAAACAATTTGGATTGTTGACAATACCACACCTGCATGCATACAACATATGGTGGCTTCTCTAGGGACGATACCTCTATGTCAGCCAGTAGCTTCGATTTTCATATGACATCCAACCCTTAAAGGATGGGGTATTATGTGATGTTGACCCAATGGATGTCTGTGATGTTCTTTTGGGCCAACCATATATCTGGAAGCACCATGCTATTGATGAGTCTCAACCCAGTAGTGTCATTGCTACTCTAGGGGGTCATCTCTACAGGATATCCGAGGTAGTTCCAACTACTGTCCCACCTAAAAAATGTCACAAGGTAGTATCTCATAGTACAAAATTCAGCTTCTTCACGATCAGTTCAAAAGGTGAACAAAAGAACACCGCAATGATTGCAGCCTTAGTCGAAACACCTTTATTCCAATAAAACCAGGTCGAAAAGAATGAAGCAAACCATAAGGATTCCTTCTACACACAGTTGTCTCATGTAGTAGGAATGGTTAAAATGTTTCAACCCTTCCAACCATAGGTTTGTGACATCCTTCAACAAGCTAAGCAGTGCAACTTCTCCAGCCAAGCAAGGAAATCATCAAGATGCAGATTCAACAACAGATTTTCCCTCTCCTCCGAGAACTCAACGCAATGGATACCATTGCTTCCTAAGGAGGGAGGATTGATCCAGGTGTACATTGGTGGCCACCTATCTATTCCAACAGTCTCAAAACAATCTCCTTGCAATTTATTATTTTTAGCAGTTTTTCGGTTCCTAAACTTTCAGGGCCATTTTGAGGTCCTAAATGACATTTTTTTCAGTATCGAGCACCTCAATGATATCAAAGGATATGATTGAGCCCCCAAAATAAATCTCCTTGACGATACCTTTCAAACGAGCTATTTTGCGCCCCAAACGAAGATCGTATGTCAAAGTTACACCCCCGAGAATTTGATACATCAAACTACCCAAAACAAGGTCAACAAAAATGTTGGCTTTTCATCTTTTGGGGTTAGGGTTTTGGATTTTATTTATGTTAAAAATGTCGTTGGAGCCTCATTTTAATAATCATATTCTTTATAAGGTGAGTAACCTTCACATCTCTTCTCAAATATAAGCTTCCACCATTCTAGCGAGTCTTTCACTCTGTATTTCTACAGTTTTGTAGATTTTGCTCATTAATAGAAATTGTATACTACTGTATATCTGTGTCTCTTGTTATATATCCGATATATCTTGGTTATGTTATTGGATCTCTTGCAATATCTATGTATATTTATGTGTTATATCTATGCTCTCATTTCTTGCCAAAAATAATTTGGATCATTTGGATTAATCTCTACTGGATTCTTCTTTTGGCCTTCCCTCTCTCCCGAAACCCAAGCCCATGGCCTATTGGTTTTTCTCCTTATTTTCCTCTATTATTTCCTCTAACCAAATATCATACTTGGATTCTTCCCATCTAGATTTGTCCAATGACTATAACCATACTTAAATCTAAGTTCCAGATTGAAAGTTATGGCATCTCAAAGTTTCCTAAGTCTTCACTCACCTTTTCCATCTCACTGCCACGTGGTTCACTCTTTTTTGTTCCATCCGACTTGGTGTCAATGCGTGGTGTTGATGTAGAATACACCACCTTCCCTGATCATCTTCAGGATTTTTCCTGAGTCTTCTTCCCATCCTTCCAATCACATACTACGATAAAGAATTTGGAGCTTCATTGTCCCTGCCATTCACACTCTTCATTGTTAGAGTCTTTCTCCATTGGTGTACATCTACTCCTAATATCACAAATCTCTACAATGGGCCTCCCCTGATGAATGGTTGAGATTTCATTTATCTTGCTACTTGATTGACTACCTTCATTCATTCTCATATTTGATGGCTTTATGACTACAATACCCACTGTACATAAATTTATTTAGTTCCTCAGTTAGTGAATGTTCCTTCATTGCCTCAGATCGAATCCTTATCTTCTTCTTTCACATAGAAATGTTGTTCATAGTTAAATTCTTTGGTGAATTATGTAGTCTCTTTTGAAGATAAGCCCCTTTTCCTTCCAAGAAACCAAAATCAGGACCACGAGATTATTACTTTGCAAATATCCACAAGCTTAAACCTCGATCAGTTTTCCAAAACAAAAAATCTCTTGAGTTGTCAATCTATTCCCTGAGTGAACGATCAGATCTTTTTCATACAACCGTGTTCAGGTTACAACTTGGATGATCATATTTAACACTCCAAATGGTCTCCTTCAGACCTTGAATGAATTTTAATCATGATTGTTGATCATCACTGAAAGAATGATCCAGATATTTTGCATGAAAAACAGAGCAATGAGGGAATATTCCTTGATAACTCTTGTCGATAACTTGAAACTTCACAAATTTTCTGGATGTCGAATAATTAGCTCTGACTACACATCATAATTGTTTTTATACTTAAAATTTCAACACATGAATAGAAGAAGGAATATTCTTTGATTGTTTTCTTCAATATTGTTTCACTGGTAAGTTGGAACAGGCTGTGAAATGGCTCTTCTAATGGACTGTGGGGATTAGTTCTAGATCCATTAAATGATTAGATCTCACTCTCGGAGTTGATGAATCAAAATGGGAATGTGATAGGATTTAGAAAAACTATGATGTGAAGTTATGAACACACACACTCTACTCTTTTCAAGGTTCGATGGATAATTGACCAAAACTGTTGATCTGGTGGGTTTTCTCTTTTGCAGATTCAAGAATTAATGGTCTAGATTAACCCATGAGCCTCGTCAATGGTTGTTTAATGAGAAATTTGAAACAACCATAACGTTTTCTAAATATTTCAGAATGAGACCCATGATACCTCTTTGGAAAGGTATCATATAGAGGAATGCAATGGTATGGGTCTCTAAGCCGAAAAAATAATAGAAGACAACAAAAAATATGGAAAACCGACAACCACGGATTTGGGGGGAAAATGGACATACCAACTTCAAGCAGTCATATCCGGGGCTACGAGTAATCAAATCAAGCCCAGGATAGCTTGATTTGAAGATGGAGAAGAGAATAATATGATGGAATAGAAAATATGGAAATATTGATAATTTAAATTTCTCATAAATGAAAAACACAGAGAGAACCCGAATTCAAGTGAAGAACCAGCTATGTAGACTTCAAAATTCTATATATCAAGCTACAAGAAACCAAAATCTGGCCAGAAATAGCCCAATGGAAAGTTGAGACAAAGGAGAAGAATCTGAAAATATTTTGATTAGCAAGAAGAAGCTAGAAAAACCTAGAAAATTTCGAGGAATAGAACATAACGCCAATGAGCAAAGTCAATTATTTGTTTTTAATGAATATCATTTGTAAACTACCATAGGGAGAATGGAACCTGCAAGGAGTCTCTTCATTTTCCATTTGTGACTCTCACATCTAGATTTTCGAAATGTAAAAAAATAAATTGGGGGAAAAATGAAATGAAAACGGAGGAGAACTCAAGGATATCTCCTACCTTATAAAAAGAGAACTCATAGGATATGATTTAACTTTTTCCCTTTGTAACAAAGGATGGTATTATTACTTCTAAGGAATACAGAGAAGGAGGCATTTCAGAAATAGGTGGATTTGATCGATGTAGTAGAGACTACTCTTGATGGATTTGTATTTTGCTAGAGTAGATAGGATTCTGTTGTATGATTTTTTTCTGCACTCTGTGTTGTTTACTCAGACTGTCACATGTTTCTTCATGTGTACATAAATGATGTTATAAATGTATTGTGAAACTATTTTTCTATGCATATGTAGCATTATTGCTTTCATTTACCATTAGAATACATGAATTATTTATGGTTCTAATGATTATCTTACTCTATACTCATTCTCTTAGTTTTTCTCCGGGGATAGGTTAGAATTAGTTAGATTGGATTAGTTATATTTTAGTTAGTTTAGCCTTAGAATTAGTTAGAACTCTTTGGGGGGCAGTTCGTTTTCTTTCCCCTTGTTATTATTTTAATTATGAGCAGCAACAAGGCCCATAAACTCATGGGAAATGATACTACAAAAAAGAGTAGGTCTGATTGGGACCTTCCATTGGGCATTTTCCCTCATCTGATTGAACAGGTCATTTTGACCTAGTCAACACGAGTCAAACATTGTTTTTTTTAGGATGGTATGAAACAAGAATTTTGCAATTTTGTGGTGGAATGTGATGTTTTTCAACTCAAGAAGGGAGAAAGAGTCAAATATCCTGACACACTACAACCGATGTCGATTCCACCTACTATTTGGAGGGATATCTCTATGGATTTCACCGTGGGATTACCAAAATCAGGAAATAATTCAGTCATCATGGTGGTAGTAGATTGTCTTTCTAGGTATCCTCATTTATGTTCCCTTCAACACCCATTTACCGCGTCCACTATGGATTAACTTTTCATGGATCATGTCTTCAAGATTCATGGCATGCCTCATTCTATTATTTCTGATCGAGATCCCACATTCACCAACAATTTTTGGCAATAATTGTTCAACCTACAGGACACCCAATTGCATATTAGTACCGCCTATCATCCCCAGAATGATGGTCAAACTAAATTTGTCAAAAAGTGTTTGGAAACATATTTGAGGTGTTTTGCATAAGAAAGAAAAAATTAGTGGGATCAATGGTTACCACTAGTTGAATGGTGGTACAACACTTCTTACCATACAACTACTTGCATGACTCCTTTTGAAGTAGTATATGGACAAAATCCCCCTTCAGTTCTCTCATATATGGCCAGAGTATCGAAGGTCCAAGAGGTTTACCAAACTCATACAACAAGTGAGGCTATTCTCCGTACCCTCAAAGATAATTTGGTAATGGATCATAATCGATTGAAGAAACAAGCAGATCAAGGTCGTTCCGAATGTCAACTTGCTGAAGGAGACCAGGTGTTTCTTTAACTGCAACCTTATAAGAAGACTTCACTCAAGGCCGAACATTGTCAGAAACTGGCGCCCAAATTTAATGGTCATTATATAGTTCTCAAGCATGTGGGACATGTGTCATATCAATTAGCTTTGCCTAGTCATTCTAAGATCCACTCTTTTTTTCATGTCTCTTTCTTAAATAAGGTGATTGGAACTAAGTGCCAAACACAAACCAACCTCTCCGAGTTGGATGAGGAAGGCTCCATATGGTTGGATCCATAAGTAGTATTGGACCAGCATGAGTCTCATCTCTGTCAGCACACCATTAAGGAAGTGTTAGTACAGTGGAAAGATACAACTTTGGCATATGCCACCTGGGAGCCAACTATCATTTTGTAGCAATTTTCTCATCTCAATCCTTGAGGACAAGGATATTGTTTAAGGGGAGGGGGTGGGCAGAGGCGACATGTTAGCGACCTAACCTCCTTAACCCCTCATGTAGGTAGAATAATATATTTTTCATATAATAAAGGAAAATATTAATAAGGCCTAGTAATAAGGAAGAATAAGTCAAATGTAAGAAGACCAAATAGAAGCTTCCGCTTCTAGAAGATATTCCTCTAGATTGTTCTTTTGGTAGATAGATGTAGTATAAATAAGAGTCAAGGGCATGAGAAGTCTTGTCTTGGATATTATTGTAATAGATCTCTACTTTTCTAGATGTTTCCCCCTCGAAGAGGCAAGTGAACATTGCTATCATTAATAATGGTGCTCTTCTAGTGTTATTGTGGTATATTTTTTATATTGATCTTGTTATATCATTGTTGTTTTTACATTGCTTGCTAAATATTTATGTTCTGCATACTATATTATATCTGGAATATTGCAGATATGAACAAAGATGGGGGTTGATTAATCCACAAGAGAGGGGGAATTCCTAGAGAGTGTCCAAAAGGGGTCCAACGGGAAATGATTTATGGGTATTAATTCAAACCCACATTTCTGAATTTTATTATTATTTGCGAAAAACTTATATTTTATGGTTGAGTGTATGAAAGCCTAATCATTGAATATCTTTCATAGGGTGGGTGTGAGAGTCACATCCCATAGTTATAGGAGAGCATGGGGCTAAAGAACAATAAATATTAGGTAGAGTGAGTAGTCAACTATCTTGGGAAAGTAGAGGAGATTCATATGGGTAGTAACAAACAATTTTAAACATTCAGTTTTACATGAAATAGCAAGGGGAGATCAAAGGAGAAGACATGGGGAGATGGAACAACAAGGTTAGGTGAACTATGGATCATGCTGGAGTGTATTTGGAGCTAGAGATAGAAGATCCAGGTTGCCAGGCATGAAGAGTGAACTGCTAGGTGAGTTTCACTATATGAACAAATGTTTAATGTTGTTATTGATGGTAGTTTTCCTAGAAGTTGGTTCCCTTGAATTCCCAACTGAGAGATTCCTGACTACATGTGCTAGAGAGATCCTAATAAATGAATGGGATGCCCGATGGAATGAGAGCATTCAAGAGGTACATTCCTTGGTTTGGTACGATCAAGAGGAAGGTAGTTGAAGGAAATTTGGGATAATTGTAGGAGAGAACCAATGGGTTGTGTGATACTGAGTTGTAAGGGAAATGTGAGAGACACCCCTATTTTGTGGATTTATATCCGCAACTTAGGGGTGTATTGATGTTGATATTTGCAACAACAGGTCTATGGTTGGGTGGAACCTCCTTACTAAGAAATTGGTTGCACAAACTCTCTTTTAAAGATACGTGTTTATTTACTTTGTTGAGTTATTTATGATTTCATGGCTATGCATTTAATCTGTGGGTGAGAATGGTTTTATATGATATTATAGATTCTTTCTTAGCTGCATTCATCCTTGTTTAGAATGTTGTAGTCACATTTAATTATGGGTATTAGAATCTAGTTGTAATTGTGAATAAATCGTAACTGGTAAGCCATAGGAATCTAGTTAGCAAGATAAATTTCATTGTAAGTGTATTTTTTGTGTAATAATGTTCCTTGGTTAAGATAGCGAATGTTACACCTATTCTCTACTCTCTTTTCTCTAGTTATCAAAATGAAAATACAAAGGAATTGGAACTAACTATGGAGTTTCCTATGACATTGTGGCCTGATAGGTTGATATAGAATATTCCTCCTCCTTTGTTATGCTCTCAAAACACCATTCCTATATTTTTTTTGTTATCTATGGAATACGTACAATGCTAAATAATGGAAACCCTTCTCCTCCTGGTGACCCGATATTTAACATTGCCCGATAGTCATTTAGGCTTAGGGTTTTTAGTTCATCAACCATCAATTACAGATAAATTTTGGTCCTTATAGAAGCTTCTTGAAAATCCACATGTGGCTAGCCCCACACATTTGAGTAATGGGAAATGATGTGGTATCCACTCTGTTGTTCTTGAGTTTATTCTTTAAGGCTCTAAAGTATACCGTCAAAGCATCTGATACGAGTAAAGAAAGTTAATCTAGACAAAGTCGGCTTTGAAGGATAACCACGATTGTTGTTTCCTTAACTGTCCCTGTTGAGCTTCCCAGTTTTCTTGGATTCTTATGTCCCGTTCAATGGCTGCCCATGAACGTTCTAATTAGACCTGGGTGTTAGCTGTTTGAAAGATAGTGTTAAATAAATTTAGGGCAATGCTAGTCTGATCAGAAAGACCGAGCTCTACATTAGGTTGTCTTAAGGCAGGCATAGTCATGAGGGATAATGGTTGGAAGAAGGTCTAAAACTTTGTTCAATAAAGTTTGTTGCTTTCTGATTTTGATTATAAGAGAAGAAATTTCAAACACAGATTAATATTCAACAGATCAGAGGTCGTTTCCTATTCCTGAGTTAGATTTTAAAGACATGATATTGACGAATGAAAAACACAAAATTGTTTAACAAAAATGAGGCATCAATCATGGAAGAATCTCACTTTTCAACGAGCTAAGATGAAAGACAAGAGGAATATAATGAAACACAAACCATTGCATCCTAAATAATCTACAAGTATTGAAATTGTTGACAGCAGGTACAGAGGAAACACTGTAAATAATTAGA
The DNA here is from genome assembly GCA_010110895.2 of Picea sitchensis. Classification (NCBI taxonomy): domain Eukaryota; kingdom Viridiplantae; phylum Streptophyta; class Pinopsida; order Pinales; family Pinaceae; genus Picea; species Picea sitchensis. The sequence goes on from SNQJ01S0031700.1 coordinate 72,996, forward strand.
TAACCCAATGACTTGAACCAGTAGTAAATATTATGCTAAATTATTGTTTAAATTTCATCAAAGATACACCTAAGAAAAAAAAATTCTATGAGAAAAAACAAAGGGAACACATAGCTCAAGATTGACAAGATCTGAAATCTCACTTTGCATTCTTATTAATCACTGCAAAAAGTTTCTCTCGTACAATGGCCACCAAAAAATCCCTTTTCTTAGTCCTAAAAATTTACATTTATACAAAATTTCCAATCCTTGGCGGTTGGGGAATCTCTTCTCTGGAGATGGGATCAAGGTCACTAATGTATAGGGCTCCCAGCTGGGGGAAACTGAAAGTGGATTGTAATGGAGTCAAAGAGGCGATGGGAGCACCTAGTTTTGTAGATCTTACCTCTTATGTTGTTTTGGGAGTATTACCATGAATTGTAGATGACGAAGGGAAATTTGGTTTATCAGACATTAGGGGTGTCTGAGACCCTTTTTCCATTCCTGAGTTCTCTGCCTTTTGTCCTTCTGTTTTCTGTGGAGACTCTTCGGTCTCTTCTGGAATTCTCTTTGTACTTTCTTTATTTTTCCCTCCTGGTCCAAAGCCTGGTGGTACGCTTCCTTGTTCTGGAGGCTGAGTTGATTCTTCTCCTAGTAATACACCGGGTAAACCACTACTCTGATGTTTCTGGAAGTTCAGGAAATTGTTTTGCAAGTTAGGTGACAAATATTGAAACCTAGCCAACACTTCATCATAACTTGTAACTCCTCTGAACATGTCATCACAAGGGGACCGTTCATGTTTGTATGCTTTCAGATTGCAGTTGACTTGGTGATTACCCACAATTTTATGGGGATCATATTTCCTGTGATCGATATTTAGCAACTTTATCTCTCCTAATGCGGCTATCTCAACCTTGGAATGCCCTAGATTGAGTAGAGAATATTTCCTAACCTGCACAGGGAAAATAGGCCAGGATCTCTTTTGGGCCATTTTTAGTTCATTCCCGATGCCACCTATTACTATTTTATGAGCCACCTCCCTGCATACCAGTCTATCAGGGATATATTTTGGTAGTGCGTGGGGAGGGATCGAACATCCAAAAACCCTAATGTAGGAAAAAATTTCTTCTATAAACCAATCAGCGACGACCTTGAGACTTTCCATGATTGACTCAGAAATATGGGGAGGCTCGCAGCCATACAACATCTGGTGCATCAGAATCACCATGAAGTGGCAGATTTCGTAGAAGGAATCCTTAGCATTTTATTCCCACAACTAGAATAATATTCATGAATGGGTTTATTGGAGGTTGGGTTCCAACTCTAATTCATCAAAGGGAAAGGGGTCATGAAGCATATGGCGTCCATGATGTAGGCGGACATATAGAAGGCCATTGGTTGACCCTTGGATTTTGTGGTTTGGTACTCTGTTACCTCCTTAGATAAATTGTCTGATGGGATTTTGTCCCAGTTGAAACTAAAACCTTTCGTTGCTTCATGAAGAAGAGGCACCCATTCCACAAGGAAATGAGTGGGTATTTTCTTTCCAAAGAGTCTACAAAGCATCATGGCTACATAGAACATGTATTCATTTAGTGAGGCTGTGGCATATTTCCCGTGAGTATCGGCCCTGAACTTTGTTGGCACTCCCCACCAGTCTCTAATTATATCAGGGTATGTCTGATATGCCTCTATGCATTCCTTTCTTTGGAATTCGGCTATGAATTCGGCATTATAAATATACTTGGGATTAGGGGGTAGCATGTACATTACTTGTATATGTTTCGGCCTGAAGGAACTGATGATGACCCCACGGCTGTCCAGAATGATCCTTGTCTTCGCGTCTGCTCTCTCTAAAGCCCAATATATCATGTCATTATATGGCATGAGCCGTGGGCGTGTTTCTATTTTTTGAAGTTCAGACTCTGCAATGTCCCAGAGTTTGTTCTCATAATCATGCGGGAAGTTCTTAATTTTGTAATCTAGATTCTCGAAGATTTGCCTCCAAGATTTGATAGAATCAATAGCATGGGGTGTGGTATCAGCTATGAAATCTTCTTCTATACCTGTGCTTTTAGTAGTTCCCTCAACTTTCTTAAGTACCCTCTTAGGTTCCATAACATTCGTGCTAGATTGAAAACCTGTTGCAGATGAGAAAATATATAAGCCTGGATGAATACAACTCACTCGTGATTGTAAAAGATAAGAATAAAATTCAAAATGCAGAGCTATAGTTATTTTAACTCATCCTTTAATGGATGTACTGATACAGGCAATAAGACTTTAATGTTTTAAATGAAGAAGATGAGCTCAAAGATACGCATTGAAACTTAAAAATCTTAATTCGTCCTGTTACAAATATTATCATATATCGACGATTTCAACTTGGAGTTTCGAAATCACTGTTTCTTAAAATGTCGAATCCCGAAGCCCGAAATAAGTTTAGTGATTACTAATCATGTTTTAAAATGACTTAATTCAAGTTCAAGACTTTTTTTTAGAGTTTATGATTTCCCAGTTCGGAGTTTCGGGGATCATGTACCCAAGAGATATGTCATATGCAACCCCCGAATGCGAAAATCAAATTTCTTAAATCAGACGTTAATCATCTGTATTAAAACCTTGATTAATCAAGATTAGCCATGATTAAGACTTTCGAAAATTGGGAATCGAGAATTCGCAGACCTATATTTCAAGAGTGCTTTGTTACTGGGAAACCCGAAACTCCTAAATATTTAAGATTCACTGATCGTGATTAAGGGTTTAATTAATCAAACTTAAAGGTACTTTGTGAATAAGCACATTGGGATTTATAACATTTGTTTCCCCTTTTTTATATATATTTAAAAAAATAAAAAAGTTAAAACCCCTTTCGGAAAATCGACATCGAGATTTTGGAGTTGTGAACTTTATTGACTGCTTTATGAAACACCGAACTCCGANGGGAAAAAACAAAGTCTTTGGTTAGAGATAAAAATTCATACCTTGTTTCAACACACTCATCCCATGGTGGTCAACAAGGTAGGTCAACTTGAAAGAGGCATGAATTTCACATACATGCTTTGATTGAGTTTATTCTTGCACCATTGGAAATGTATTAGTGTGTATAACATCTCCATGGGAGATCCACAAATTGTTTCAACCAAAACATTCCATTTAATGATTCAAAAAGTTTCGGACCCGGTTTTCCAAATCGAGATCTGTTGCTGAAATGAACCCCGATTGTTTCCACCTATAAAGTTCCAAGATAGATGAAAAATTATATAATGATCCAATCCATATCATACCTCCCCATTCGGGGAGTATTTTAGTCCCAAAAATATTTACTGAATGACATGAAGAAATTTTTCCTCTACCTTCTCCCTGGACTACCATTTTTCTTTTCCTAGAAGTTATCCTTTCCACCCAATCTACCAAAGGTCATGCTACCCCTCTCTTTTAGTTCTGTACTTCCTCTACAAAACTATGTATTATACCAACTTTTCCTGAGCATATGGTGCTAATTCCTCTATTGTAGGTAGGTTGTTCTCCTCCTCCCAATCCAACATGGGAGGCTCATAAAGTTTCATATTATCAAAATTCACTATTGAATAAATGTGCATGTATGGGGGTAGACTGATTATGTGGGCGTTATCACCCACCTTATCCAATACCTAAAAAGGGACATACCTATTGATTAAGGTTAGTTTTCATTGATGTCAACCCTTGAAGAAATCCCCGTAGCACAAAGGTTTAGGTAATCGACCCAATATTGTTTGATGTAAATATGACTCATTATTGTTTTGTCATGGTTGATAAGAAGTAAATATGGATGAACTCCAAAGTGGTCCCCTTATGGTGAAATCCCTCACGCGAAGACGCTTTGTGGAGTAAGAGAACCCATGCTTAATTGTGGAATAATTAGATGAAGGAAAGTGAATTTGTCAAGGAAAATATCCTAGATGGATAGTGCTTGTTATGTCAATTCCGGTGTTAATGGACCCAAGTTTGTTTGATGGGTAACGGTATGAGTTATGATATATTTTCAGATAATACTATTCTATATGGATAGTACATTTCATTCCATTTCCGGTGGTATGTATAATGTCACATAACTTCTCACGGTTTGAGAGTTATGGCCTTACGAAGTTGGAGGACCCTCATATGTCATTTAGAAGCCCCAAAAGGTCAAAGTAATCAAAGTGGTTTAAGAGATTTTAAAAGGTAAATAACAAAGTGAAATGATGAGTGTATTATAATTAAAAATGAATACAAAATAAATTATTCCAATAATAAATTTAATGGAGAAATTAGAAGTGGACCCAACCCTAAAATAAGGAAAGTGGGCCAAGTGACCTAGAAAATGTTTTTAAGGAAGCTACTTGGAGAGTATAAATAAGAGTCAAGGCACTCTCATGTGAATCACACTTGAGAATATTCAATATCTATATGTGTCTGAGGTAACCAAGGATATCTAAACTGGAATTTCAAGTGAAGGTGAAGAAAAGAAGGCCGAAATGCAAGGAAGGATAAATTCTTTTGATGTTGCTTTCTAAGGTATGTTATTTATAGGTCATCTCACCATTTTATCTATAAACAAATTTATATAATGATTCAGACTGTGAAATTTCTATGCAAGTGAGAAAACCTATCTAAGTATGTGTGGTAAAAAATTCAGCTTTTGGGTCGTTTTATTTTGGGAGTTACACTCCATGAAAAATAGGGTTTGTGGCCAGTCCTGAAACCAGTCAAAATCAGGTGTTTCGGGTAAAAATGTCATAACTTATTCATAATAGATCCAAATTAAGTGAGACAAAATGTGTTGGTTAGGGTACAGTATTTAGTATGTTTTCTAACATTTTCAGATCCATTCATCAAATATTTTGTGCGGGGCATGCTCTACAAGGTCGCTCTCTAAAATAAGCCAGAATTCAGCAAGGTATGCCATTTTTGCTATAACTCCTTTTCAGAGAGGTTCCAAGTAGTGAAACTTGGAGGAAATGCATAAAACACACTGAAGAACATTTTGTATCAGTTTTATATTTTTATACATTACAAGTTAAAAGTTATGATTACTTCAAGATAGGGTTGTTGACTAATCCAAAACTAGACATGTGAGACTAAAGAAAAGTTTGATGAAAATGCTAGTCTCTTGTTTTTAAAGTTAAGGAAGGTTTGCAGGAATGTGATCATATACACCAAGTCTATTACAGAGCTACAAATCATACTTGGATGATGAAATTGATGAGGGCTTTTGGTTGTGGTACATGTTGAGTACATGGTTGAGACAAGTATTTGATGAGTTGGCGCACATACATGAGGTGTATAGTTGATGATGTTGGTACATATTGATGAGTCATAGTTGATGATTAGTTGAAACATGATTGGTACATACTTGGTACATGTTTGGATGCACTTATTTATGGTACAGGTTGATTACAGGTTGGTGCATGGTTGATGCACTTGTTTATGGTATAGGTTGATTACAGGTTGAGGTACAGGTTGATGAA
>SNQJ01S0031701.1:0-32162 GCA_010110895.2 Picea sitchensis
AAAGTGAAACTGATGGTGTGTAAAAAGACTCAAAGCAAAATGAACAAGAAATGCTTGGAAACAAAAACTTTTTACTAAAATGCAAAACCAACAACTTTCAACAAAAGACTTCTTTTCTTTTCAAAATTACTAAGATTTCACGCAGTAAATACAAAGGACTTTCGCTCAGATCTGCGAGCTACTTATACTCTACATGCACTGCAAAAACTTATGCAAAAAGACTTCTTTCCTAGCTACTGATGCAACAACACAATCTTCAAATCAAGAAGAAAATGAAACAAGAATTTATTTTATTTTATTTTATTGCAAAATAGCACAACAAAGAAAAAATGATGACAAGAACAAAACCAAGAGAATGAAAAGAAAACTCTAGCTTAAAGCACAGATCGCAAAAAGAATCAAAGCACAAAAATGTGAAAAAAGCAATCAAGACAGCACTGATTCTAACACTTGCCTAGAAACCATAAAACAACAATTTTTTTCTTTTTGTCTTTTCTTACCAAACATCAACTAAGTAAAACACCAGCTAAGGATATGAGTCCCTAACTCACTGGTTGTGCACCCTAGACTCCAAACCCTGAGAGGAATACTTCTCACCATAGGAGGGGATGACTACCCCACCCAGGCTGAAAAGCAACCTGACAGGCCCGCGACTGTCACTGAGACATCACGTTTTCAACTGCGTGCTGAGCTATAACAGCATGCGGGTACCCGCGCTTAGAACTGCAACAGCCCGCGGGTATGTGTAAAATCTAAGAAAAAATCAAGCATAGGTAGCCCAGACACCAAAGAGGCCTCTGGTATTGACAACCAGGGTCTCCTAAAGTCTTGGATGCTTCTACTTTAATAGAAAAAAAGAAAATTTGCAAAAAGAAAACAAATTCAAAGAATAATCAACACAATAAGGCAGACTGAAAGAAAGACAGTAAACCAATCAAGACCCAGACAAGATCCAGAAAGCCCCCTGAGAAGGTAGACTTCTAACAGGGAAGAGGAGACTACTTCTTAAGCTTCCTGGGCTCTACACACTACTGAAACCACTACAGCAGGCGTTCAACCACGGGTTGTAGAAGGTTAGGGTGCGGGTTACACGCGGGCAGGGCTTCTGCAGGCTGCAGGTACCTCAGTGTGTCCTGAGAATAAAAGTCAAGCAACAGTCTAGGAAAAACTGGTATTGATAACCAGGTTCCCTGCTAGCTTTTGACCTAACAGAAAACAAAAACAACAAAGAAACATAAACTGAACTTCTTTGAACTACCCAAAAGACCTTTAACCAAATACGGAAACCCTAAGAGTAAAATCTCCCCAGTGGAGTCGCCAATTCTGTTGTGGGGTTATTCTACCCTACAGACTAACAAGCTAGGGTTTAAACTTGCATGCAGATCATGACCCTTAAGAAATTACTTTTAACCTTCTACCCCAAATCTAAAACCGTTTTTCACATGCACACATGGGAAGAACCCACTAACCTTTTTATTGACGGTTGGTGTAGATCCTTCATTGAGCTTTATCCCGTTGCTTCTGCTGCTCCTTCCACAAAGCGATCCTACAATCAAGACAAAACTACACATGCATGCTATTGTTCTACTAGAGGATTAGAGATTAAACATAAATCAAATAAAACACATAAGACTCATGCATTTGGGATGGGAAAAGTATCTTTTTTATTAATCTCAAGATGAATCAACTTACAATGATTATAGAGACCAGCCACTGTTCCTTGATCCTGATCCTGGGCTCCTCCTCTTCTTTGTCCTCCAACTACTTTGCTTGAATTCTCCTAAAGCTTGAGGAAAGGCTAAAGGGTTGGGACAAAATGGATTCGGCAATTGGGCAGAGTTTCTTTGCTATGATTTTCCTCCCTTTGAATAGTACCCCTACCCCTTCTTTTATAGGCTAGACGGAGCTAGGGTTTTAGACGAACTCTCGGCCATGCATGGCGGGGAGTTCCAGTTAACTGACCAAAATCTTCTTGTTCCGTCGGAAACTTTCTGTTTTTTGTGATTCTGAAGGAAAACGCGGGCTGTAGTGGGCTTGGTAGCATTTGCCTCGCGGGCTGTAGTGGGCCTGCTAGCGTTTGCCCGCGGGCTGTAGTGGGCCTGCTAGAGTTTGCTTTTTAAAAATGGAGTTTTTAGAAGAGTTGTTCAGCATGGCTTTGGCAATGAAGGGCAATGAGTTGGCCTGATGCCAGGTAAGCCTGTGTGGTGTATTTTAGGGTTATAACAACATGATACAGTGTCACAAGCAACAATGAAAACAAATGCTACCACTTCTTCTAGGAATTCTCATATTCCCTCTACAGTTGTCACCACAGGGGGTCTTCCACCTCCTAACCAATCGTCGCCAGTCTGAACTGCCATGGTCTCAACCACCTCTACCTCAAGCAATGGTCTGATTCCGTCTATGGCAGTAGCCACTAGTCCTTTCACCTAGAGTACGACAGGCCCTCCATTCTCATATGGGATGCCTAGCTCAGGTACGATCCCTATACTTTCCTACTCCACTCTACAAACTTTAAGTCTAGGGGCACGGAGCTCTAACACTCCTTTGCAAGGATCCATGGGGGGCACTTTAGCTCCCTATAATGCTTTCCCTTATGGAGGGGGTCATATACCCCCTTCATCCCCTTCACTCAATGGTGCTCACCAGCATTCCGTTAGGCCAAATGTAAATTACAGTTCCTTTGAAGAAGGGAGTAAAGGACTACCTTCTCATAGAATTTCAGTAGGTTTGACACCATTCTCTTTGTTCGACGCATTTGGTAACAATTCTTTCTCGTCAGTTTCTTTCCTGACTGGGGGCAACCCCGGTTATGGACAACAAAATCCTATGTAGGGTACTATTCCTACATAGGGGGCAAACCCAGGAATTCCTTCCGCGCAAGGACCTTGGAATTCATGGCAGGGACTTGTCCCCTCATCAGGGATGTCGACTGGGGGAAACCCCTTCCATAGCCAATGGAACCCTGGTCAAGGCTCAGGACCTATGCCCATAGGATCAACATCGGGAAACCCTTACCAAAATCCTTCGAATGCATCACAAGATGAACCTTCCACGTCCTATTACGAGAATCAGCCGATGATGTATCAACAAATGAAGAATCTATACATTGGTCATGGCCATGGTTTTTACCAGAACCCTGGCCAACAACCCAACTTTTCCTGGCAACCTGGTGCCAGTCAAACTCCAAGCTCCTTTTTCCATGGTTATAATCAACAACCCAAACTATTGTTTCTGTCAACTTTGCATTTTTTAGAATTGACAAGGTTGTTGAATGACCCTATCTGTCACGATCCACGTTGGCCTCCTATACTGACCAAGTTTCCTTCGGACATACCAAAGTTCGAAACTAAGCCTAACAAAGATCCAGATGATCATGTGACCACCTTCCATCTATGGTGCTCGTCCAACTCATTGAAAGATGACTTCGTACATTTGTGTTTGTTTCAATGCACTATCATCAGGAGTGTTGCAAAATGGTACATTGAGCTCGAATGCTCACGATACTCTTCCTTCGACGAATTGGCAATGGATTTCTTAAACCATTTCCAATTACCTGTGAGATACGATGTTGGCACCAAATTGTTGGCCAACTTCGAGCAGACAAAGGAGGACCATATCTCCGATCACATATGAGAATGGAGACACTGGAAGAGTTTGATAAAAGTGCCAGTCGCACCAGCATTCCTGCTGGAGTGGTTCCTTAAGTATTTGGTACCCCAGTTATCCAAAGACGTCGCAACGTCGGGAGTGTTTTCTGAGGAAGACGTGATAATGAGAGCTTAGTAGCTAGAGTTGAGTTACTCTCATTCTAGCCTACTTTATGAAATTTTCTAGATGCACCATGGTCAATCCTTGACAAGACTAGACAATGAGTTGGACCACATGTTGATGGTATTTTTGGTTTAGCACAAATGAAGCTCACTGATCAGCTGTCAAAAAAATTGCAACAATTGTCGATATAGTAGAAAGTGGCCAGCTAGAACATTGGTCTAGCTGCTCCCCCTACCCAAACGTCGGATGTACACAGTGTGCAATAAAAAAACCCAAAGGCTACCCAACAGCCTAATGGAAAGAAGAAACAAAGAAAGAAGGGTAAAGGGGATAAGAAAACTACCAATAATGCTGGCCGGGGCAACACAGAAAAGAGGAAGTCGAAGTATCCATGTAACCTGTGCATGGAAGACCACCTGGCTCATTAGTGCCCTCATCTTACGGAGGCCCAAAAGTTATCGGTGCAACAGAAGCCTGTTGTGTTAACAAACCCATTTCAACATGGGAAAAATTTAACTCAAGCCTCTCCAAGCACAGATGGGGGCAGTCAAGGACCCCCTCCATCTTCGAGTAATCCTTCATCTGCGAATGTGTATATGATGAAAGGTGATGCCTATATATCGACTAGAACTCATGACTACGCAAGGCAAAACACCTTTGAGAAGGGTAAAGAAGCTGAAATCCCATCTCTTCCTCTCCAGATCGATAAGACATTGGGAGAAACATTGACACACATCCCAAAAGGTGCATTCAAGAAAGATTCTTACAATCCAAATGCAAGGGCCACCTAGAACTACTCTATGGTGGAGGATTTATCTCAAACCCCTTATGCGATGTCTTCTTTGGAGGTCCTCCAGAGCTACCCTTCCTAGAGAAAGGCTCTGTTAGCCACCTTAGGATCAGCCAAGACTTATAATTCGGGTATGATCATGCTTGATATGACCGAATTAAAACCTAATATCCCTTACCAGGTAGTGTTTCATATAGTAGTGGCTTACACCACAAAAATTTTTACTCAGAACATTTTACACATGGTGGTTGATGAGGGTGCCTCGACATGCGTAATGTATTTGGCATGTTGGAATGCCATAGGCCAACCCATTTTGTCTCTGTCACCTACACTTTTTACCACTTTCGATAGTTATTCGTTCTGAAAAGATGGCATCATTCCCTCTTTCCCATGCAATTAGGAGGGAAGACCATGTGTATTGAGGTTGAAGTGGTCGATGGGTCTCTCGACTACAATCTGTTGTTAGGAAGGATTTGGACCTATGCCATGCAAGCGGTGGTCACTACAGTTTTCTGGGTCTTTTTGGTTCAACACAAGGGCCAGATCATGACCGTTGATCAGTTATCTTTCTCCCGTCCTGAACCTTCATCAGAGGAATCCACGGTCACGATGATTGATAACCCTCAACCCGACATCGTTAACATAGGGGTTGGCTTGTGCCCACCTTTGATGGGTACTTTCGATCACCCACCTCCTCAAGGCGATGTTAAGTTCATATCAAACCAGCCTAAGTTTGAGATTTTTCAAGTCTCGTCATTTCGTACGACTTACATTAACGATTCGTGGACTCTTCCTTCCCCATCGGCCACAATGGAAGGGATAGGGCACCATGGTATGGCCATGCCCTTGTCCGCGCCATAAGTTGCATACTCTATAGTCCAGCAAGCTTTCGTCGACCCCGATCTAACTCCCGCACAAGAGTTAGATCCGATTTTATAGCCTACTTGGGCTAGAGGTTCCCTTTCTAATAATGATTCTTTAGACTTAGTCTTTCCCTCAGACGAAGTAATTATTGAAGCAATGACTAGTCTGGACAAACCCTGGGAGGACCTCCATCACAGATCTTATTTCCTGCCAAAGATAAGAAGAATTGAAGTAGGGGAATTCAATTTGACTATGAATGGAGATAGGTCTTGTCTTATCAATCCCTTGGCTATGCATGTTATTTATGCCGAGCGTAATATGGAAACCATCACTGAAACTATACTTATTGATATCTCAAGAACCCTTGGCATCGTGGAGAATGTTCTCGTCAGAGTCAGCTGTTCCCCCAAGGAGATTCAAATCTACATGGATTTATTTAAATAATTTCATGAAGTTTTTACCTGGTATTACGAGGAAATGCTAGGAATTGATCCACAAATCATCAAACACGAAATCACAACTCATCCTGACTCTAAGCTGATTCAGAAGAAGCTTCATCTGGTTAATCCTAAGAGAGAAACAACTATAAAGGATGAAGTAGAGAAACTGCCCAAAGAAGGTTTTATCTACCCCATCCATTTGACCCAATGGGTGTCAAATCCTATTCTTGTCGACAAAAAATAGGGTACGATTCACGTATGTACGGAATTCCATGATTTGAACAAATCCTGTCCAAAGGATAATTTCCCCACACCATTTATTGACCAGATAGTCGATGAATGCACAGGCTCCGAGGCCTTTTATTTCATGGATGGTTTTTTGGGATACAATCAGATACAGATCAAACACGAATACCAACATGAAACAAATTTCATTTGTCCGTGGGGTACATTCGCTTATTGCAAGATGCCTTTTGGTCTAAAAAATGCTAGAGCTACCTTTTAGTGGGCCATGTCTTTTGCTTTCCACAATATCAAACATATAGCCGAGGCCTACCTAGATGATTTAGCATCACGATCTCACAAGAGAACTAATCATCCCACACACCTCCGACTTATCTTTGAGTGATGTTGCTACTACCAAATTCACTTGAATCCAAAAAAATGCAGTTTTTGCATGACGTCAGGTTGTCTGCTAGGTTTCATAGTTTCAACAACAGGGATCATGGTCGATCCTCTCAAGGTTGAGGCAATAGTTTAGTTGCCTCCCCCACATACAATCCTTCAACTTCAGAGTCTATAGGGAAAAACGAACTTTATACAACGTTTCATCACAAATTATGGCAAGATCACAAAGGGTTTTATGATTTTACTGAAGAAGGACGTTCCTTTTCATTAGGACGAAGCTACTCAATTCTCTTTCGAAGTGTTGAAATGCGCCCTCATGACTGCCCCTCTGCTTCGGCCACCCAATTACAATAAATATTTTTTATTGTACTTGGATGTGACAGATTCGACCATCAGTATGGTCTTATTTCAGGAGGATGATTTTCTCTTAGAATATGTGATTTATTACCTGAGCTGAGGCCTGGCTGGACTGGAAATCAATTATTCCCACATTGAAAAACTTGCATTGGCAGCAGTTCATCCTGTCCAATGGTTCTGTCATTATATCTTATTTTGAAACACCACCGTCATTATTATTGTGAACCCATTTCAATATGTGTTGACACGACGGCTAATTGGCGGAAATATCAGTAGATGGATAGTTTTCCTCCAGGAATTTCACTCAGATTTTTTTTTGGAAAAATCCAAAAAGTCACTGGTCTTTGCGGAACTCATCTCAGAACTTATGGTCGAGTTAGGTGATGTTATGCCTGAAGAGTTTCCTATTAAAGGAGACATGTTTTTGATCACATCTTTGGACCCCTGGTATGGATATATACTTGTCTATGTCTAGACTTTGAAGTGCCCCACCTTTGATTCTCATGATGAGTGTTTCCATATACGCCATCAGGTCAAGAACTATCTCGTACTCGAGGACACTTTGTATCGTCGAGGTGTAGATTGTATCCTTTGTCAATGTCTCACTCATGAAGAAGCAAAAATTGTTCTTAATGATTGCCACACTGGAGCATGTGGTGGTCATTTGTCTAGGTTGGAAACAACCCAAAATATATTATGAGCTAGTTACTTTTGGCCGACATTAATCAAAGATTGTGTTGAATCGGTCAAGAAATGCCACCAGTGTCAGATATTCTCTCGAAAGATGAGGGCACACCCCATTCCCATGTTTCCCATCACTACCATTGGTCCCTTCACCAAGTGGGGGATTTATTACACTACATGCAACCCCCCTTCAGTAAGGGGGCACCATTAAATCATCGTAGCACTAGACTACTTCACGAAGTGGGTCAAAGCTATGCCAACGTACAAGGATGATGGTGAGACTACAACTCTCTTTTTGTTCAACCAGATAATAGCAAGGTTCGGTGTCCCAAAAGAGATTGTCACTAACCATGGCAGTCACTTTTAGAACAAAATGATGACCAAGTTAACATCAAATCTTGGGTTGAGGCAAGAACATTCATCACCCTAATACCCACAAGCGAATGTTCAGGTGGAAGCTATGAATAAATATCTTAAAACTATTCTCCAGCGAACGATCAATTCAGCCAAGTCAAATTGGCATTTGATGTTATACTCGACATTATGGGACTATCAAACATTTGTTAAGACTGCAATCAGTTTCTCACCTTTTCAACTCGTTTATGGGCTAGAAGCAGTCTTTCCTATAGAGTGCCAGATCCCATCTTTAAAGTTGGAAATACAGTTATTTCCAGACACTTCACTGCTTGAAGAGAATTTATTATACCTTGAACAACTCAATGAGTGGAGTCTTGATGCAGCCTTGGCCAACGAGGCTCACAAACAAAAATTCAATTTTCAGTATGATCGGTCCGTTCTTCCTCGGATTTTCTCTGAAGGTGACCTTTTCCTGGTCTATGACCAAGACAAGGACCCCCCGGGGGCAAGCAAGTTCAAACCTATGTGGTTCAGACCTTTCATCATGAAGGAGATACTAACAAAGGTTGCTTATTGTTTGACTTTGAGGGAAATGCTTTGGCAAAGCCTAGAAATGGGCTTTACCTCAAGAATTATTACTCGTAGGTGGGTCGCCTTGGGTGACTTCTTGTAACATATGTATAGTTCTTGTACATTTGTTTTTTGTTAGTTTTTGTCATTTTGGTTTTATGGACGTTTCGTTTTTAAAGTCATATTTTTCACTGTGGCAGATGTCAAGTGAATCAGAGGTTTTCATTGGGTTCATGGATGGCGCTAGCCGACACACTCGGAGGCTTGCTTCCACAGCTTGGGTAATTTACACACCTCAAGGCTAGTTGTTATATTCAGGAGGTATCTGTTTAGGTCACACCACAAACAATGTCATTGAATATAGCGCAGTTCTAGAGTTGCTTCATGATGCTTTGTTGCATGGTATCTCTCACCTACGGGTCTTTTTAGACACTCATCTGGTTGTGTCTCAGTTAAATGGGGAATACCACATTTACAATCCTACTCTACACCGACAATTCCTTAGGGAGCATCTCTTAGAATAACGTTTTGATTACATTATATATATCCATGTTCCTAGGAGATTTAGTCAAGTTACAGATACTCTAGATAACCATATATTAGATTGGCATATTGCATACATGTAAGAAAAATCACACACACACACATGTAAAAACATTTGTAAAATAGATGTAATCCATAAGACATAAAAAATAAAGAAAAATCCATATATAATATCAAAAGTATTAGAGTGCATGGATGGGTGAAAGTGCCTCAAAAATATGTCCAATCAAGAGTCACGAGGCATATTCCCTAAAAAATATACAAAAGGTGCCCTCGGCACGTAGGTAGTCTATCCTAGCTAAGGACGGGGCTTGTTGGCCATGTTCTAGTGCACAATGATGTTTCCCAAATGCCAGAAAAGTTGGACCCAAGTATGTGGCACCCCAACTGCATGAGGCTATGTTGAGGGTGGCAGATCCTTGATCTCTGCCATGGGGACTGTGTGAGTGAGCGAGGTAAGGTTCTGCTCTACCTTCCTCAATACTCCCTCAGCCTCACCGGATGGAGGTACCCCTGTTGTTGTTGGTCTGCCGGCTGCGGATGGTCCTGCCTCTGGTCAAAGAAGCTGCCTAGTCCTCTCAAATTCTGTTGGATGCACTGGTTCCACATCTGCACATAACAGATACATATCTGTCGGATACTCCGGTATACAAAAAAAAGGATATATATAAAAAACATAAAAATTAAATAACTTTGAAAAACAAGCATACCTAGCTCTCCTCGCTCCACTCTGGGAGGTACGGCCATGTCAAGGTCCCTAGAGAAGTCGATCCCAGCATAGGGGTAGTCCTCTATCGTCGGAATCTGTCGAGACTACCAATCAAAAAACTTGTCATCGAAGGCCTCAATAGTCCTCCCTCCCCCCTGTCATGGAAACAATGCCTCCCATCTATTTATTGTTGGTGAAGAGGCTACATTCCCTCGTATAATATCCCTCAGACTTAGACTAGGTACCCTCTCAAAAAAAAAGGCACAAATGATAGTACCAAACCCAAAGTTTTTCTGCCTTCGCATACTACACTCTGTCAACTGCCTTTTCATTCAATCTAGTAATGTGGTACTCCAGTCAAAAACTTGTGCATTCAAGCACTGAACCGCACAATTCATGTGCACCCAAGAATCCTTGTGTAAAGCTATGGATCCAGTGATCTACCCAATGAGTAGAACTATTTCTTTCAGTGATAGTTTGTTGATCTTATGAATCGACACCTGAGTGCCCACTTTGTCTATGCTGGCTTCACAATGGAGTCCAATCAACTCCACTATGTTGTGAGGCCCGAAAGGAAAAGTGTGAAGGTTGACTAGTTCCCCTCTCCTTGACAGGCCAGTTAGAAAATAGGTATCTTTAGTCGTTGGAGTCAATGACTGTCCCTCAAGCATGACTACCTCCGCATCCGGGTGCCAATAATCTATCAATGCATTCAGCAACCTAGGTTGTGCCTGCATGAATGCACTCTCGAAGAACTTAAATAAGTGACATTGATCTAACGTAGCAACAACATCATGGCTTTCTGAGACCACAAAATCAAAGTCCTCATGCTCCCTCTCTCTCCAGTGAACATTCATCCTGCAATTGACAGGTTCAGAAGGGATTAGCTCCTGCATTTTTTTAATTTTTTCATATGTTGGAGGGTATATGCGGGATGTAATGTACACATTTGCGTATGCCCGCATTCAATATTTTATCTGCATGCGGGCATACACTGGTTTTCATAGGACAGCCCGCATATACATAGGGCCAACCATTTTAAAGGTCAACACCCCCCCCAAAAAAAAAAAAAATGCTTAAATAAAGTATTGATATGCAAGGGGGGTTAGTATGTACTTACTTGGTCCAATCGGGAGTTCATTCCATCCACTGAATCTCTCGGAATCAACTCTTTTGAAAAAAGGGTGTTTTTGTCTCCACAGTCAATTTCTCAATTAACAATGGTAATAATGAGCTGCCAGCTTCTATTTATAGACTTTTTGGCCCCTTTTTGTCATTTTTTGGACCCCTTTGTCATTTTTTCTAAATTAAAAATCACTTAGCATGGTTTAGGAGTTTCTTATGGATTGTTATGATAAGTGATACTTTAGGTATTGGGAAACATTTTGGAGATTTGGGTCATTTTAAAGGTCCTTTTGTAAAAAGTCATTTTTCCAACTTGTTGCATTTAAGTTAGGATTCCACCTCTACTTTTTGCATCTAGTTGTCTTTGTCACTATGCCATAGGATCAATCCCACCAGGTTGTGACATGGAACCATCATTTCTTCTTTAGAAGTGTCATAATTTAGTGCTAGACCCTACCTTCAAATGGATGCCCTAGGTAGATCTTGGTTGCATTTTGGTGTCCATGCCGTCACTAATGACTATAGGCTCGAGAGTCCTTCATAGTTTTTCTTGATTACGAGTTTGAGCCTCATTTGCATGATTCATTATCACTCTTGAGCTCACCCTTGGGACTCCCAAAACACAACAGATCTTCTTTTAAGCCCTTTTCAGACCCTCTAAACATGAAAAGATTATCGAGCAATCTTGTTTCCCTTCATGCTCACTAAACTGAAATTTGAAGGCACGTCTGTTTGGCGGTAGTTTACCCCTTTTTCGGTTTGGATGGTCAACTGTACGAACAAAGGTATACTCTAGGAGTCTCAATTCTCTAGAAGAGTATTCTCAGGTATAATTTTAACCCCTTTTCGGGCCTGAGGGACTAAATTGAGGAAAAAGGAACCCCCATGGAGTCCATAGTTAAGCTCTTTTCAGAGTCCCTAAAATTGAAAAGATGGTTGAGTGACCTTGTTTCTTCACACTCGTTAAAATGGCCCAGAAGAACATCCCATACAGAGTCCATAGTTAATCTTTTTTCAGACTCCTTAAAAGTGAAAAGATTCCCGAGTGATCTTGTCTTTGTCACACTCATTAAAATGATTTTGAATAGACATCTTTTCGGTGCTAGTTTACCCCTTTTTCGAGCCGACTAGAATACCTTCGAAAAAGGTACCCTAGTGGAGTCTCCTTTTACATTTTTTTCAGACTCTCTAAAAATGAAAAAACACCGAGCTTACCTTCTCTAGGCTCATTAAAATTACATCGAATGATGTTATCATTGTGTTTTATTAATCACATTTGCATCCCCACATATTTGACCAAATGTTGGCTCCATGTTGCTCTCAACTAAACCATCTGAAGCATGCCTTATAACACAAGCCTTGTAGCACTTTGCCTTTGTGTCTTGACACCTTGACCCTTGGAGAATTTTTTTCGAGTGTCCTTTTCTTGCATATGTCTGCTTGCTCTGAGCATCAATGTGTTCCTTGCACTTGGAACTAGTATATCTACAACACTCATTCCTCCTTTGTAACATATCATTCTTTTGTTCTTTTTCAAGCTTTCCAAAATTATTGGAAAAGACAAAAAAATCAAATATACCCCAAAAAGAGGAAGGGAAAAGTATTTTCTTTTTGTTGGCAGCACAATGAGTCTCCCTTGGACAAAGCACATCCTTCCATTTGTTCGTCAAGCTCTTGGATTTAATATGACCTTAGGAAGCTGTTGTCGCTACATAGAGCTATGTCCTCCTCCATTTGGTTATTCTTCCAAACATATGGAGAGTTTACATTGCCTCCTGCATCGTGAACTTATGTCAATGCCATGCTGCCTGAGTCTCATCATTTGTCGTGCTATTGTCCAAGGGAAGTTTTTACCAAGCTTGAGTCGACCCCTCTGCAGTTTGTCTCTTGACCTCATGCTCGACCATCCCAAAATCCCAATCAAGTCTTTGTTCGAAATCAATGAAGCCCTCAGCCTAATCATCAAGATCCTCTAGTCTGTTCCCAGTGAGTTGTCAAAGACCTCTGGGTAGTGAAGTTGTACACTCATATTACACTCCTACCCGAGTTTTGAAGATTTTGAATTTGTTGCTTGAGCTCTGAAGGCCTCATCTCTAGCCATCAGGAATCATTAGCTTCTTGAAGATGGATACTATACATGTATATCTTTTGATTTTGAGATGTAGATCTGTTATGTACTGTTCGCGGCTACACTTTATATAGTTATATGACTTGGATCTGTAGTGTATTTGATTGGCAACAATGATTTTATTTTCATTTCGAGCATGGGTATGCCTGCCTCGATGAGACAATTGTTATTTTGCAGATGGAACCTCCTGAACTCTAGTCATTGGGCTCACTCACTTCGTATGTTGGTAAATATTGGTAATGTATTTCAGCCATCAGATGATATTCTAACCTCACACATTAGGGGGCATCTATTATAACCCTAATTTTCACTAGACATGCATACCTGGCATTAGGCCATCCCATTTGCCATTTTTTTCCAAGCCACCATTAAACAACTCTTTAAAAACCATCATTTTGAAGGCATACGTGCCCTCCACCACTACTGCATGCCCTCCACCACTACTGCATGCATATATATGCTATCTGACCCATTACATACCACGTATACTGACAAAAGCATGAAAAATAGAAAGTTGCAGATGGAATACAGACTTTTGGGTAAATTGCCTAAACTGTTTGACCACCCATAGCCTATCATTCAACTGGATAACTACCCTCTTTTAGCCTATAAAGGGAGAGGTAGGGGTGCCATTTGAAAGAGAGAAAATAATAGCAACGAAACTCTACCCTTTTTTGTATTCCCCTTGCCCCAAGATTATGAAAACATTTTGTGATTTCACTAAAGAGGAAAAGCATGTGTGTTAGCAGTTGGTGCACAGTAGAAGAGGATCCCAGGACCATATTCATGGAGCAGTGGCCAATCTCACCATTGTAAGTTACATTTGTGAGGTTAATAAGAAAGAAGTACTTTTCTCGTCCCACCATATGAGGTGTTTAATGTTTAGTTTTGATTATATTTTCTTAAAACCTCTAACCCACTAATTTATGTATGAGATGCATGTTTGGAGTTCTTTGTTTGTCTATATATGAATGCAGGTTAGCTTTGGGAGGAAACTTGCAGTCAAGGAGCAACCGAACGCAAAAGGATCTACACCAAACGTGGAAGTCAAGGTAGACTAATTGGATCCTTTCATCCTTGTGTTTTATATATGAATGTGGGGTCTATGTTGGGATAATAGAAAAAAGTAGGAAGCTTTCAAAGGTCATTTTCTGCATGCATTACTAAACCCTTAGTGCTAGTCTGTAGTGGTATTTCCCACCCACAACAATCATAGGGGCTTGTCTTTTGCATTGTTCGGAGAATTATTCTATCTTAGATATGTATGGGTTGGCTTTTTGTATTGCGATATGTATGAATGATTTTCTAAGTTGTTGAGCTAGAGAAGAGGAGAGAAGTTAGATCTTGAGGATTAGATCGAAGGTTGAGGAGCTTGGTGTGATCTAGTTCGCATCATATAGATCTTACCCAACTGAGAAGAATTGTAAGCGCGTGATGTTGTAGATGCAGAAATATCCTAATAAAAGAGCCAAGAGCCAAATCTTTGTGGATGTAGCCCAGGAGGGAGTGAACTACAGTAATATCTATGTAATGTGATGAATGCAAGAATTTCTTTATCCTCTTTTCAATAGTTAAATGTTGTGCTTAATGAATGAATGAGTTATTATATTGCTATGAAATATGGTTCGCTAGTAAGGGAAAAAACTGTTGAAGGTAATGCATAGTTGCGAATAATAATAGGTTGCAATCACAAGTTGCATTAAATGGCTCTGAATACATATCTCATATCCCATACTCAATCATGGGCTGTAAACACCTGAGTCTTATAGCCACCCATTAAAGTTATATCGGGTGAGACTGCGCGACACATTCTATGTGTTGTGTTTCCTTCTAGTTTACCAGGAGGGCCGATAGTTTAGAGGCTTTGTTGGAAACAAGTAAGACATGAAACCTAGGTCAATAAGAAGCTCAGAGTAGAAGAAAGAAGAGTTAAACAAACAAATGGTTTTGTTGTTGTTGGTAGGAATAGAGGTAGATTGAGTAGATGATATAGGTTGAGAGAGAAACAATTGAAGAAAAGAAGAGAGCAATGCGCCATTAGGAGGGAATGTTGAGACCGTGGAACCCCACAAAAGCAGAAATCGAAAGCTGGTTGAGAAACAAAGAGCTAGAGTTTTCGGAGAAAGACAATAGAAACCCTAGAACAACACCTCGCAAATATCTTGAGAAATACGTGTTTATTGATTTACACGAAGTCTTTTTCTGTGATTTTCTACATCTATTGTAGGAGTGGATACTAAGGTTGAAGGATAACCATGCGATGAACTGGATTCGACAGTTAGATTTGACCCCAGTACAGATTACGTAGTTACAACAGGTGAACAACAAGTTCACCCTCACAATAGACTTTTGTCTTGACAGTATTGTGGCAGGGTTCATAACAGAGTTTGTAGTTGACACAACGAAGTCATACAACACAGAGGAGCACAAATTTCTACTTAGACCACGAGGAAGGTACATTCGATCATTGCATACTTCTATTAAGATACTGCTATATAAGAAAGGTGTAATGACAATGGAATCAGACAACTAAAATTCCCTGCATGCATGGGGGAAGGGGGGAAGCACTGATAGAGAGAGGATATATGGAAGGAGGTAAGTATAAAGGAAAGAAGGAGGAGGAACCCTTGGAACCAATCATGATGGTTGACGACCAGATCAAGTGGATCTTGGCATCAATGGGAAGGACGTGTAGTGGAGTACCCTACCAATACAAGGTAAATACCAAGAAGAGAGTCGTAGTTGTGAGGGAAGGCTTGGAGAGTGATGAGGAAGAGGTAGAGGATCTCCGAGTTTTGGAGAAGATTGAGGAAATCCCTCATGAAACATATGAGAGGAAGATGAGAGGTCCAAGAGCGGGAGGAGAAGGCATCCATCCTATCCATATTAATGTCAGTGTGGAACCCATAAACCCATGTTTGACTAATACACCATAGAGAACACCACCATTTAGACAACTGAAGTTCAAAGGAAGTCTAAAAATAGGAAGTACATCTACACAAGGAGCAACAACTGAAGGATCCAATTCAAGAAGCACTAGTCAAGTATCTACAGCACGCAGAGGAGGTAGCAGTTCAGTATTGAGAATGTTAAGAAATGATCCCACCATCAGGTTACTAGAATTTTGGGGAGAAGAAACAGAAGACCCTGAAAATAACTTGTTCATTTGTGCAAAGATCTGGGAAGAAAAACAGATCACTGATGAAGATACCAAACTTGCGCAACTAGCGATTATGCTAAGAGACTGTGCACTAGTTGGTACATGAGTCTAGACACAAATAATGCCCTGGGGATAACAAGGACACTATCTGACATTAAGAATTTACTAATAACTAAGTTCCAGAAGCCAAGCTCAGAGGATCAATACATGAACTAGATGATCGAAATAAGATAAAAACCAGGAGAGTTTGTAAGGGATATTGATCAGATATTAAAGCGACTAAAGGGAAAGTTAAAATATCTCATGACCGATATGCAACATCGACACTTGTTTGTCAACTCACTATTCCCACACTTAAAATACCCTTTACAAAAACATAAATTTCAGACACATGCAAAGGATTTGCAGGCAGCCCTACAACTATAAGAGAACCAGTACCAGCAGACAGACCCAACTATCGAGGAATTGAAGGAGGATTTGAAGAATCTAACATTTCAATTGAACCAGAATAAGAACGAGGACAAACGAGAAGTCGTTTGGTGTACCACATGCATGACGGAAGAACACCACAAGAACGAATGCCCAACGTTTGCATAGTATATGGAAGCAGGGATGCCAAATCCATTACCACTAGAAGGAATATGGTGTGAAATCTGCAAGAAACCGGGTCAAGACCCCTATCATTGCACAATGATGCAGAAATACCAGACAGTCCCAAAGAGTTCATATTGCACCTTTTGCAAGTCAGTGGGCCACGATGATAACTATTGTAGAACTATGGAGCTGATGCAAGAAAAGACATCAAATGCATACATAGTACAAGCAAAACTGATGACTGGGAAAGAAGCGCCACAGTTCAATCCAGTCCCAACTCCAAACAACATTGCGTAGTAGTAGTATAATACTATGCAACAACCATACAATAACACACAACTGCAGTACAACCCGACACAACCTCAGTACAATTTCGCATAGTATAATCAGGTGCTATAGTATAACGCACTGAGAGGTGGTCGACCAGGCTACAGAGGAGGAGGATGAGCAAGATGAGGTTTGAAACAAGGTACATGACTATTTACATGTCACAATTGTCAACAACCAGGAAATTATGCAAGAGAATGTCCACTTTCACTAGCAACTTGTATGTATTATCGCACATCTAACCATGATACAGAGGAATGTCCAACATTACTATTAAATATTCAGGAAAAGAGGAACCAGAAAAACCAAAATGTTTAGTGGATCTCAGCTGAAGCAAGGGATGAAGGACGAAACATCAACATAGTCACTCGTGGAGGAGCGAAAATAGACACTGATGCAGTTCAACAAGAACCAAAATAAAATTAGTGGGTGAAGAAGAATACCAAACCAAAGACGTAGTTTGAGGAACAGAAGGAGAAGGAGATATTTGAACAAGCTAGACAAGAATTTCAGAAGGAGGATATGGAGTCGACTTCATCTACACAGCAAAACAAGGAAGCACCAGAATACGAGATGCCTCCATCATTAGATCATACCAACGGGATGTAACCCATGGGACAAGTAAGTACAATAAAATGATTTTTTCAATCATGTGTAAAGGTACTAAGTGATCCATCATCTGTAAAAATATTTCAAAACATCCTAGAAAAATGTAGCAGCGAGACGGAAGAAAAGATAGAACAAAAAATAGTTAATCACCTGCACACAAGAAGAAGAACAAGTAGGGAATTTAGACTTAATGCTAACATTGGGGATTTCAATACGGGAGACATAATACTAGATCTAGGATCGGAAGTGAATGTATTACCAAAGAAGACATGGAAATGCATGGGAGAGCCAACATTAGGATACTCACCTGTTCAATTGAAACTAGCAAGCCAGCATAGAGTCCTACCAATCGGTAGACTGAAAGGAGTGACAGTCGACCTAGATGTAGTGTGCACTAAAGCAAACTTTGAAGTCATTGAAATAGTGGACGACACAACACCTTACCCAGTGTTGCTTGGTATGGATTAGGCATTTGACAGCCAGGCCATAATCAATTTGAACACTAGGAAAATGACATTTGAGTCTAGAGAATATAGGGTCATCTCACCGTTAGACCCATCACAAGGGGAGAGGTTTGTAGAACCTACTTGCCTAGACTTAGAGGAAATCGACCAATTGTACAGAACAACTACACGCGATGAGGATTACATAAACCCAAATGCAGATGGGGTACTCAGTTGGAGGATAATTACTTCATGTGCAATAGACTCAGACACCGAGTTATAGAACTGGAAGCAGAGGCTACATGAAGTATCCACGCGAAGATGTGCCAAAATAGACCGAGCAGTAAGATGGGTAGGAACAAAAATCAGAGAACCGCCCAGTTTCCATGGACTAAATGATTTGGAAATATTCTTGACAAAGTATGAATACGTAGTGTTAGAGAACCAGAGACTGTTAGAACTTGATTTAACATTAAAGGCTACACTAGAAATATGGTGGGGCACACACAAAGAGACAATCACAGACTGGTATCATTGTAAGTGGTTACTGCGCATAAGGTTCAGCGCAGAAAAAAAAAAAAACAACAAACAACAGAGGTACAAAGGACAAGGGACACCAGCATAACACTTGGAGAAGTGTAGAACATTGTGGAAAATGACACCCCCAGAGGAATGGCCTCATTACTTCATACATACTCTGGAGGGCATACCAGCGAATTGGTACACAAATCAAAAGTTGCACAAAGGAACTACGACCTAGATGATATTGCAACATAATTTCTCAATCACTTTCTCATTCTAAAATGAGAATCCCAACATAGATGTAGCCCTTAAACAGATCAGAGGAGCGATATTAATCAAAGAACCAGAAGTAGAATTGATCATAGAAGAACAAAAATGGAACAAACAGACAGTCAAGGACCTGTTTTCATGTTACCATGTACAAGAGGAAGCATCGGTTGAAGATGATCCATGTGATATTCAGATCAAATAAGTATAAGGCAAAATATATGTGGAAGGACCACCCATAGAATCATAAGTCATTTCCGCGCTCATCAAGGTAAAGAAAGTTAACATCGAGACAAATGAGAAGCCCAAAATGGATAGTATTGGAGATTATTGGGATGAGAAAACAGTGGAAATCATCACATAGTTTTTGCGTGAATACAATGACCTCTTTCCCACAACATTTAAATAGATGAAGGGTATAGCCGAAGAAATGGGAGAAATGAAGATACCACTCAGACCTAATGCGAGACCTGTTAGACAATGACCATACAAATTGAACCTAATATCTAAATAGAAATTCAAAGATGTGATTGACAGGATCCTCGAACTCGACATCATCGAACCAATTGAGGAGTCAAAATGGATAAGTTCAATGGTAGTACAGGACAAGAAACAAGGAGGGATTAGGATATGCATCGACTTGAGGAAGTTGAATGATGCATGCCTACATGACCCAATCCCTACATTGTTCACAGATGAAGTGTTAGAGAATTTGGGAGGACATGAAGCTTACTCATTCACTGATGGATTCTTAGGCTACCATCAAATTAAGATAGCACAGGAGGACATATACAAGACCGCATTTGTGACAGAATGGGGATCTTATCAGTACATTGTCATGCCATTTGGACTGAAGAATGCACCCACAATATTCTCCAGAGTGGTCATCACAACATTTCAAGAATTCATCCATCAGTTTCTTGAAGTATACCTGGATGATTGGACAGTCTATAGTCTATTGAAAAACCATGTGGAAGTTTTACGACTGATGTTAGAAAGATGAAGACGGTGTCAGATATCACTGAATATAAAGAAATGTATATTTGGAACACCGTTTGGGATATTATTAGGCCATATAGTATGAAAACAAGGGTTATTAGTAGATCCGGAAAAGATCGTAGTCATTGTTAACTTGCCAACACCAAACATAGATTGTCAGCTAAGAGTGACGTTAGGACACACAACTTATTATAGGAAATTTATCGAAGGATATGCACAAATCACTGCACCAATGGAAAAGCTGCTAAGAAAGGATACAAAGTTTCAGTGGAATGACGAGTGTCAACATGGTCTGGATACCTTGAAGGAAAAGATGGTTACCGCGCTGATATTAGTATTTCTAGACTCGGAGAAGACATTCCACGTGCATGTAGATGCATTAGCAATAGCACTTGGAGCTATCTTGGTGCAACCATGAGTGGGAGACTTGGATCACTTGATAGCATTTGCGAGGTGAAAGTTATCAGACCCATAACAGAACTATAACACTACATAAAGAGAAGGTTTAGCCATGGTCTATGCACTATAGAAATCTAGACATTACTTATTGGGGAAGCACTTTAAAATGTTCACAGATCACTCAACCCTAGAATACCTAGTCAACAAGCCAGTGTTGGGGGGAAGAATCTGTCGATGGTTACTGATATTTCAAGAATTTGACTTTGAAGTAATAATAAAACATCGAAAATTGGACGCAGGACCTGAACACCTATCAAGGGTCATGAATGGAGAAGAACCTACAAATTTAGAAGACGACTTTCTAGATACACAATTATTCTTAGTACATATTGCTGATGAATACTTCACAAATATCATTCAGTACTTGAGTACAGGTATTGCGTCGCAAGAATATAGCACTGTGCAGAAGAAAAACCTGGTAGTCCACGCTACTGACTATCAACTGATTGCAGGACATTTATATAAAATGGGCACAAATAACATCTTGCAAAGATACATGTTAGAGCATGAAAGACCAAGAGTTTTAGCAGAATCCCACAAGGGAATAGAAGGAGGGAATTATGTAGGTAAATCTATCATGCAAAAGGTATTGCGTGCAAGACTATGGTGGTCAACGATTCACAGAGACTCGAAGGAGTACTGTCAAAGATGCAATGTCTTTCAAAGAGTAGGAAAACCCAACAAAAGGGAAGGAGTCCCAGTAAGAGAGGTGAGCAATATTGAACCAAAAACAAAGGATATAGTTGAAGTTGAAGAAGAATAGGTCCAAGAATCAGAAAAAGAAGACTCTGAGTCAGATGAAGATACAAATACTCATGCAGACTCAAATCAACAGAAAACATCAAATCCTTCCTCTGGAATTACTGAAGAGAATCATCCTACAAGTCAGATAATTGGTGAGAAAGACAAAGGTGTACAAACCATGAGAAGGATAATCAAAGACAATGAGAAATCACATATAGCCTTCATATCCATGGTGGAACCCAAGAAAATTAATGAAGCCAGTAAAGATGTAAATTGGTTAAAATCAATGAATGAGGAATTGGATCAGATTGAGAAGAACAATACTTGGGAGCTTGTTCCTAGACCTACAGTTAAGAATATAATTGGCTCCAAATGGGTGTTTAATAATAAAATGAATGAGCAAGGAAATATTATAAGAAATAAGGCTATATTGGTATGCAAAGGGTATGCTCAAATAGAAGGACTAGATTTTGATGAAACATTTGCACCTGTAGCAAGACTAGAAGCTATTAGAGTGTTTCTTGCCTATGCTTGTCATAAGAAGTTTAATGTCTATCAAATGGATTTCAAATCATATTTTCTAAATGGAGATATAAAAGAAGAAGTCTATATGGAACAACCAAAATGTTTCCAACTGTTAGATAACCCTGACTTTGTCTGCAAGCTGAAGAAAGCCTTATATGGGTTGAAGCAAGCTCCTTGTGCCTGGTACTACAGAATGGATAAGTATCTTCAAGACAAAGGGTTCAAGAGAGGAACAATTGACATCATTCTATATATCAAAACAAAGGATAATGATTTTCTCATTGTGTTGGTCTATGTAGATGACATCATCTTCGGAGGCAATAATGCTTCATTGGTACAATGGTTTCTTCCATGCAGTCTGAATTTGAAATGTCTATGATAGGGGAACTATCATTTTTTCTTGGTTTACAAATTACTTAGAGGTCTGAAGGAATATTTCTTTCTCAGAAGAAATATCTAAGAGAAATGTTGAAAAGGTTTCAAATGGAAGATTCTACACCTATGGTCACTGGATGCAAGTTAAGCAAGGATGATGACTCACCTGATGTTGATTAGAGTTCATATAGGTCTATGATAGGCAACCTATTGTACATCACAACATATCATCCAGACATAATGCATGATGTTGGAATGGTAGGAAGGTATCAAGATGCACCTAAACAAAATCGTTTGTTAGCTTTCAAAAGAATATTCAAATACTTGAAAGGAACAATGAACTATGGCTTATGGTATCCTAAGAATCATAATTTTCAGCTATTAGTCTATTCATATGTTGATTGGGTTAACTGCATGGATGAAAGAAAAAACATGAGTGTAGGTTCTTTCTTCTTAGGAGATTCCCTTGTAGCATGGTTGAGCAAGAAGAAATGTTCCATTTCCTTATCAACTACAGAAGTTGAATACATTGCAGCTGCCACTTGTTGTACCCAAGTATTGTGGATGATTTAGACACTTACAGACTTGGAGGTAAAATATACTACACCGATTTAGATATCTAAAGAATAACACACAGACTTGTAGGGTGGGGGTGAACCACATAAATCTGTGTGTTATGCTTTGTTCTTCGACTTGATATGTTTATCCCTGATTTTGCTAAGTGCTTTGATATATTTAGATAGATCTATTTATGCTTGGTGCTTATTAGATGTGTGTGAATGTTAGATCGGACATATATGAAGATGCTTAGTGCTGATCTACTAGATCTGATCTATTTTACTATTGCTAAGTGATGAAATAACTTATATCTAAGTGAATGTTGTGATGCACTATGCTATCTACGAAGTATAATATGTGTCGAATAATGATGAATGATCGATGCTAAGTTCTCTATAAGAAATATAATCACGGATCTTTGTCCTAGCTAAGGTTGCAGACACTTGAGTCTTGCAACCCCCCCTGCTTCTACCTCGGGTGAGACTTCATCTGCTTCACAGGTGTTGCCGAAAGGGCCGATAGTTAGGGTTTTGTTGGTGCATTGTTGTAGCGTTGAACCCTGGGTCTGCCCCTGTGCCAACAAATGGTTTTGTTGTTGGGACCTGAAACTGTAATTGCTGGGAACTAAGGGAGAAGAAGTTTTGTGTGAATATTCAATTGGAAACTATGGAAGCTCTGTGCTTAGATCTATTTACCTAGTGTGCAACTTTTTATGCAACCCGTGAAGCTTTGTGCCAAGAAAGGAAGGTCAAATTTGAAGAAAAGAAGCGATATCTGAATGCTTTGTGCTCTAGGAAAGGTAAGAGTAGAAATTTCTGAAGAAAAGACGTAAGATATGTAAGCTCTGTGCTCTGATAAAGGTAAGAATAGTTAAAAAAATTTAGATCTGGAAGCTTTGTGCTCTGTAGAAGTAAGATAAGTGAAATTGTTTTGTTTCTAGAGCATGGATCTAGGTATGTTTGATAGATTCTGTCCTAGCTTAAAAACTAGGGAATTAATAGATGAATGAAGGTTTGATATGAATAGATCTGATAAGAATAGTGATAGATATGTTATACCTATGCATAGAAAGAATATTTGGACTAACAAATGGATGCATGATCCTAGAAAGAATTTTTTGCAGGCTAGCTACCATGATCTTGGTGCACAGTACAAAAGAAGTTGGGGAACATTTAAACAGAAGAGGGTTAACCCTGTGTTATAGTTGTAGAAGACTGGGACATCTTGCTAAGGAATGCCCTGGTGGAAGATCTAGTTGCCTATGTTGCAATGATTTGGACCATGAAGTGTTGGATTTCTCTAGAATGATTGCTAAGCTTGAAGGAATGAATCTGAATGAAGAAAACCCTAAGGAAGATCCAGAAATAGCAGAACCCTAGAAAGAATCAGAAAATATGTTGCTATAGATGAAAGACACCTTGAATGACCACCGACATGTTAGGTTATCATAGATCATTAAAGAAAAAGAATGCATTGAGGTAAGAATAGGATACTTTGACATTGATTGTGTTCTGGATGAGGAAACACATGTGAATGTTATGACAGAGAGAACTTGGGAAGCTATAGGAAGCTCTGCTATGATCCCTTCATTAAGAGGAATAGGGTTATTCATAGGAAAAATGGTGAACCTATGTGGAAGGCTCACTCATATATCTATGAATGCTAATGGAACTTCGACAGAGGAAGATTTTGATATTATCAAATTTATTGAGGACAGTTCCCCATTTACTATGTTACCTAGAAAACATTGGATTGAAAGAGATCAAGCCAGAAAGAAGGAAGAAGAAGAGGTTTTAGAACAATAGAGAGAAGAGTTAAAAGATTTCATGACCAGAAGGATCGCATAGTTGATTGAAGAACAGGAGAACAAATCGAATCTATTTGACACCAGAAGCCCAGATGTCAAAGCTGCAAGAGAATTAGAAGACTCATAGAAGATTGAAGTATCTATCTCAGATATATAAGAAGTATTATCTCTGAGTCCCACGAGAGAACCTCAACAACACAAAGTGAGTATGTCCAAGAAAAATAAGAATCAGAATGGGAAAAGAACCACCAAGACAAAGCTCACTGGGAAGAAGGCTAGAAGGATGAGTAAGAAGAAGGCTAAGATTGAAAAGTTACAGCAGGTTATAGGAGGTACCTCACAGAAAGAAACTTTACAAAATTGGAGCTTTGTCGGGATATCAGAACAACGACATGGGTCACTTTGCCATGGCGAAGAAATATAGCCATTGGAGATCGATATATCTATTTGACTTCCGCTCCGAACGGGTCAAAAATAATTGATGGCTCACCACTAGACCATTGGACCGTGCCATAATGGATAGAACACAAATTAATGAGGCTCATACCCATTGCCAAGCAAGCCAATGAAATATTGCCTATTTATCTCATCATGCCATGCACGAAGAACACTTTTTCCAACTGAGAATTTGAAGCCCACTGACTAGTAAGTGTATACAATGATCATCACGCCCTTGTTTTTCATTCCTATGAAGTATTTAATATCATTGTGACCCTGATAATTTATCCCATGCACGTATGTCTGACGAGATCACTGCAGTTGAAGAATCTGTAACATATGTTCTGCTTTATTTAATGACTAAGAGATTCATGTTAGAAAGAGGAGTGTCTATAGGTGTTCAGGCATCATCGACGAGAGGATTGGAAACATCTCCATCCACTGCTCGAGCCAGACCATCTTGACCGGTCAATGATAAGCACACTAAGCATCGAGATGATCTTGCGAACTCTAAGTTGATTCCAAGTATACTACCTGCTTATATTCCACCCCTGAGTGGCATGATTAACTGCGACAGTATACCTAGAAAATTCAAGTACCCTTTAGTCACAGTGTACCTCCCGAAAGGGATATGCACAGTCCAGGCAGATCAAGATAAGCTCGCAACATTGAAGTTTAGTGAATTCAACTTGGGCAACAGGAAGGCTTGCATCATGCTCACCCTGCACAAATATCTAACCAGAACTAAAGGCAAGAACTCAAAGATCATCTCACAGTCATGGACCTAGAACCTCGCACAGTCTACATTGTTGAACGTGATGAAGATTTTGCACTTCAGATGACATCAGGAGGTGAATACATGTGTACAGTTACTACTGTCATGCTATCATAGAGGATACTTATGGTTGAACCTACACATCACCATGGATCCGACTTTGATCAATCGGATCACAGGGCTAAGGCCCTGACCCAGAGGATTTTTACCCTGGAAAGACCTCAAACTGAGCATTAGCATAGATAATCAAAGAGACTTATGGTGATGTCGAGAAGGGCATGCGAGGTTACAAGGTAGCCTCTATCCAAAGTGTTGTAGTGCACCTTGCATGTCAGTTGATCACAGGAAATATAGTTCGAAAGAACCGGCCCACCCAAGTAACTGGATTCATAGTAGACCTCGCAGTGAAGTGTGCAGAAGAACTTCAAATGAATTGGGAGAAGTACTTGGTAAACCAACTGGAACTGGACTGCAGGGAATCACAAAACCAAGGATATGAGTTCCACTTCAGCTGGATTCTCATCCTGATTGCATTCATCACATGGGAGATGCCAGAAGGTGCGACCTTCCTAGACATAGATCCCTTCAAACCTTTGGCTACGAATTTCAACACCTTATGGTACTACAATGATATGAACAAGCAATGGCAATCCAATGTTGTCTTCCATAATTACTACAACCAATTGAAGCACTCCATCTAGTCTAAGCCTTAGATGACCCCGAATACCCTCCACAGGTTTTGGCCCTTAATGAAGTTCAGCGTGGACTACCACTTCATTTATATAACGACATGCACTAAAGAGCACAAGAAACAGTTGCAGTCATATTACAAGTTGACCGAGGAAGACATTGAAGACATCACCAAGGACTAGTTGGAAGACCTTCTCATTCCAGTGAAACTCGTGGATTTATCCAATATTGATAGCCCAAAAAATGTATCGGATACAACAGGACCAAGCAAGATGAACAAACCTAAAGAGGTTCACAATGTAGACAGTGCATCTATAAGGAATGCCTCTATCACACCAGATGAAGGGGGTGATGGCGAAGAGATAGGAGGCCAGAATTTGAACAACAGAAAGGTGAAGTACCACTGCCTAGGGACGAAGAGGACTCGTCAAATAAAAGGAAGGTTTCATCTCTGAAATCTTCCTCCTGGAAGAAACCTAGAACCCCTATAACCAAGATGCATACTACCCTCACATTGGATGATTTTAATTTCATCATTGCAGCTATCAACGATGCTTCACAGGAGATAGTAGAGAAGCAGGAGGTGAAGCAAGAGCAGATGTATAACTGTATCGAGATTGAACTCCAAGGAGTGTAGTAGGCACTCCAGTCTAGCCGTGCAGTCTCCACTATGCCTCTGGCAACATGAATAGTAGAACTGGGAGGATGAGCTAGCTCAACTCCATCAGATTGATGATATGGTCGAAGCTCACCTTCGACGAGCTCAAGAAGACACAGTGCAAGCCACCCAGGCTTTGACACATGTACAAGGAGTACTTGTCGAGAAATGCAGTGCTACCGAATGAGAAAAACCTTCTCTTCAAGTAAAGTGGGACAAAGAGAAAGAAGATCTACAACAGAGCAAGGAGCAGTTGATCGCAGAGCAGCTATAAGTAAGGGAATAGGTCAACAGAGAACTTCTCTCTGTGACTGTCATAGAAGTGAGAGCTAAAGAACGAATTCCACAGCAGGTAACACAAGTCGAAGAAATGATCCAACAACTTCAGCAGTGCATCGCAGATTTGGAACTTCGTACTATGCCCAAGATCCCCTAGGAGATAAGTGACCAGTGAGAAGCAATTGTTCGCAGCACAGTTGACAGATTAAAAGATCTTGCATTGGAATGCAAGCAGTCGAGTAACTGCAATGCTCAGACCTACAATAACCTCACTAAGAACCTGAAGTTACAAACATTGGAATCATAGATCTGAGAGGTGAAGTAGCATGCAGATACACTCCAGATGTAGTTGAAGGCTCTATCGGATGTAGACAGAATGAAGAGTTTCCATGGGAAACGCATCACCCAACAATAGATACATATAATTCAAAGCAAGGTTATGGAAGTGAGCCAACAACTTCAACCCGTGCAAGACAAGGCATGCCTGTTGTTTACAGAAGTCAAGAGACAAGGAGAAGAACTAGAACAGGTTGTCATCACAATAGAACAACGCTTGGAAGGACCAGTGAACGATGCAGTGATATGGGAGTTCACTGAGCAGGAGGCCAAAGCAAATAAGCAGGTTGAAGAATCTCGAGCCAAGCTCGAGGCCTTTGAAGAGGAACGGATCAGACCTAAGTGACTCGGGATGAGTCATAGATGAGCGTTGTGGGCTTGTTGGCCCTTGACCAAGTTTTAGGATAACCTTGGTCATCTGACCTATTTTGGGACTTTAGCAGCCTGTCGAAGGAGGAGCACGAGATGAAGAAGAGATCAAGAGATCACGACCCACTTTGGATCCTTTTTGGGTTTTTGGGATAATGTAACGGGAAAGGGACGTCAGCCCGTGGGTTTACCCACGCTTAGGCCCAATTTTGTAATGTATAAATAGATATCTAGGCCTTTATCAGAGTAGATAGAGATGTATGTGATGTAATCTAAGTGCTAATAGACTTTGTAATTTCTTTGTGCATGAATATAAAAGGATTGCACAGCTAAGTGCAAATTGTTGTATGAGGTCATAGAAGGCTTTGTGCTATAGAGAAAGAAAGAAGGATATAGAGAGTTGTGTAGATCTTTTGTCCTATGAGAAGGATGGTTTTTGCGGATCTGTGTTGTAACTAATTGAAGATGCTAATAAAGAAGAAGAGTTGGTGTATGTAGCCCCAGGGTGGGGGTGAACCACGTAAATCTATGTGTTATGCTTTCTCCTTCGACTTGATATGTTTATCCCTGCTTTTCCTAAGTGCTTTAATATATTCAGATAGATCTATTTATGCTTTGTGCTTCTTAGATGTGTGTGAATGTTAGATCAGAAATATATGAATATGATTAGTTCTCATCTACTGGATCTAATATGTTTTATTATTGCTAAGTGTTGAAATACCTTAGATCTAAGTGAATGTCGCAATGCTCTGTGCTATCTATGAAGTATAATAAGGGTCAAATAGTGATGAATGATTGATGCTAAGTGCTCTGTAAGCGATATAATCACAAATCTGTGTCCCACCTAAGGTTGCATACACCTGAGTCTTGCAACCCCCCTTGCTTCTACCTCATGTGAGACTTCATCTTCTTCACAGGCATTGCCGAAAGGGTCGGTAGTTAGGGTTTTGTTGCTGCGTTGTTGTAGCGTTGAACCCTGGGTCTGCCTCTATGCCAATAGGAGATCGGATATGGAATGAAGAGGATGAAGAGGCATCACAGAGCATGAAAGTGCGATGAGAAGCTTAACAAGGTGTGCATAAGAAGGTGCGAGAAGAAACAAGACACTGAAGCAGGAAGAGAAGAGAAGTGTAGAAGAATAGTGATGAGACTGGTAAGCCATTGATAAATGTTGTATCACTGTAATAAATTTCAAAAAGAAAATATTTATATTTGAGGGTGGTAGGGTGGTGTTAGAGAGGACTGTTGTCCTCATAGTTTCAAGTGGGTGCTTGAACACAGCTAGTTCTAGCTTCCATCTTGTTGCAATGAGAAAAACCAGGGTGGTAGGGTGGTGTAAGGGACAACCATTGTTCTATATTATACAGGTTGGTTCCTGTGTGACTGGAAGTTGGTGCTTCCATCCAGTTGGTTCTGGAACACTCAGGGAGTTGGTGCTTCCTTCTAGTGGGTGCTAGAGAAATTAGAGGGTTGGTTCTCTCAACAAGTTGCAACTTGTTAAAGAAGAGGTTGTAGCCTCATTTTGAGTTGGTGCTCAAATCTTGATGATGTACAAAACATAAAAGACTGCCTATCATTCCAAGAAGAAGTAGTTTTCTCCCTTTATGGGATTCCTCATGAATATCTGTCTTTGTGTGTATCATATGTGTGATTGATGTTTACTATTTATAATGTTCATGACTTGCATAATATTGATGATCACTTGGAGAAGATTAATAACATTTTAATAGGCATAAATTGTTTAAGCACAGTAACAACTGATTCACCCCCCCTCTCAGTTGTCTTAGTATTTGCAACAGTTCGAACTGACCTCTGTAAGTTTGAAGCTTTACTGCTTTGACTTTTGAATCTCCTTCATAAATATTTTGAAGTTTGTCCCAAATATCTTTCGAGGATTTACAATGCATAACTTTGGTGTATACCAATTCACCAAGACCATTCATAAGTGCATTTGTGGCTTTGGAATTATTTTGACCAAGTTTTATTTCTCTTTCACTTGTTGGTAGAACTATTGGTTCTTTGTATCCATCTACTATAGATTTGCAAATTTCAAATCCATGTGCCTGTATATATTTTTTCATCCTTATGCTCCATAATGCATACTTTTGTCCATCAAACCGTCGTATTCCATGTTTATACATTTTGTTTCTCTCCACGATCTACCTTTCATTGGTTAAACTAATTCTTAAAGGAACTGGCTCTGATACCAATTGTTGGATTACTAAGAGGGCGAGTGAATCAATAATAGAGAAATAATCCTTTTTAACCACAAAATACAAGTTTTATATCAATGTAGCATTATCATCCAATAGTTGTAGAGTAAATAAACAATTAAAAAATGAGCAATCATACACATACACTGTACACCTCTGTTTTTACATGGAAACCCAAAGCAGGAGAAAACCACATAATTTTTTTTCTTATATGTATTTAAGAATTACATTCATTGGAGGCACCAAATTCCTTTTCTTTTCAGCTGCAACTGGAAGGAGGCTCCAACCCCCTATTTTCTTAGGCTACAACCTGAAGGAAGCTCCAACTCCTCAATTCTCTGGCTACAACCAGAAGAAGGCTGCAACCCCCTAGTTTCTCAAGATACAACCTGAGGGAAGCTCCAAATCCCTAATTCTCTGGCTACAACTAGAAGGAGGATACAACCCCCTATGTTCTTGGGCTACAATCGAAAGATGGCTACATCCACCTGTGCTTGCCCCGTCCAACCGCCCTGATGTAGAAGTAGAATGATGGAACCACTTTCACACTATCATTGTGAGATATACTGTTGTAAAGATATACCAATCAACCTGTAATCAACCTGTAATCAACCTATAACAACTTGTACCAATAAACTATGTCAACATGTACCATACATCAACCTGTACCATAAAACAATTCATCAACCATGAATTAAACCTGTATAAATAGCCTATCACAATAACTTGTCCAAACAACCTGTAATCAACTTGTACCATAAACAAGTGCATCAACCATGCACAACCTGTACCTCAACCTGTACCATCAACGAGTGCATCAACCATGCACCAAATTTTTACCAATAATGCATCAAATACACATAAACTATGACTCATCAAGATATATCAACATCATCAACTATACACCTCATGTATGTGCCAACTCATCAACTACTTGTCTCAACCATGTACCCAACATGTACCTCAACCAAAATCCCTCATCAATTTCATCATCCAAATATGATTTATAAATTTTTAATAGACCTGGTGTATATGATCACATACCTGGAAACCTTTCATTAACTTTAAGAGAAAGAGACTAACATTTTCCTCAAACTTTACTTTAGTCTCACATGACTAATTTTGGATTAGTCAACAACCATAAATTGAAATAATCATAACTATGTACCTGTAATGAATAAAGATTTGAAAATAGTACACAGTGTTCTTCAGTTCCTCTTGTGCAATTCCTCTAGGTTTCACTACTTGGAACCTCTCAGGAAAGGAGTTATAGAAAAAATGGCATACCTTGTTGAATTCTGGCTTATTCTAGAGAGAGAACGTGTAGAGTGTTCCCCGCATAGAATATTTGTTGTATGGATATGAAAATGGTACATAGAATACTAAAGACTGTACTCTAACAAATACACTTGGTCTTACTTAATTTTAATATGTTATGAAGAAGTTATGACATTTTTACCCGAAATACCTATTTTAGACTAGTTTGAGGACTAGCCACAAAACCTATTTTCCACAGAATGTAACTCCAAAAATACAACGACCCACAAGATGAAATTTTTATAACATCTACTTGGATATGTTTCCTCAACATTCACCCAATTTCATGGTATGAATCATTATATAAAAAACATTATTACGAAAATGATGAGATGACCTGTAAATAACATACCTTAGAAAGCATCATCAAAAGAATTTATCCTCCTCTGAATTTCAACCTTCTTTACTTCACCTTCCCTCTGAAATTTGGCTTATATATCTTTTGGTTACCTCAGTCACTTGTAAATATTCAATATTATCAAGTGTGATTAAAAATGAGATACCCTTGCCTCTTATTTATACTTTCATGTGGCTTCCTCAAGGGGTTACCTTCTTAACCATCTTAACCCACTTTCCTTATTTTAGGGCTAACCCACTTCTAACCACTTGTCCACTTAGTATTTTCTCCATTAACGTTATTATTTAAATAAAAAAAATTGTATCCACTTTTAATTATAGTACACTCACCACTTCACTTTATTATTTAAGATACCTTCTAACCATCTTAACC
>SNQJ01S0031701.1:32317-44463 GCA_010110895.2 Picea sitchensis
CCACTGTGACTTATAGTACACTCATCACTTCACTTTATTATTTAAATAATTTCTTCTTTGCAACCACTTTGACTACTTTGACCTTTTGGGGCTGCTAGATGACTCATGAGGGTTCTCCAACTTCACATGGCTATAACTCTCTATCCATGAGGAGTTATGTGACGTTCCACATACCACTAGAAATGGAATGACATGTAATATCCATATAGAATAGTATTTCCTAAAAATATATCAAAACTCATACCATTATCCATCAAACAAACTTGGGTCCATTACCCAAACCTTTCTGCTACCAAAATTTTCTACCAGACTTTCTTCAAGGGATGACATCAATGAAAACCAACCAAAATAATCTACAAGATATAGCTCTGTTTATTTTATGATTGATGCACAATAATTATGAATATCTTTGTGAATCATCTATATCACATTCTGCATTATAATGGTGTTGTATAACTTAACTTGCTAATTAATCAAGGGACGAGAGACATCGAATATTGCGCATGGGGTATACAAATAAGAATGAACATATTGATGGCCTCACATCCCATAATCCCTATAGAAAATTGGTTCCTATAGTCCCAATAGATACCTTGAGTGAGACTTCACTTGCATGCATGTGATGCCAAAAGGACCGGTATCTGAATGGTTTTGTTGGTTAGATAACTTGAACCTAGGGTCTTATAAATGCCCACAAACAACCTAGAACCATTCGTTGATGAATTCAAGAAATTATGGGAAGGGATACATGTATATCATGTATCAAGACCCATCCCAATGGAGAGTTCATTTACATTGTATGGCATATGTGCATACACCAGGGGCAATTATCTAGGACTAAGAGTTTTCTTTGGTAGGCATGTTCATCGATTTGTTTATATCTATTTTATTCGACACACTTTATTTGGTGAAACAATAATTTTGACACTAACATGCTATGTATATGTTAAAATCACAGGTCTTGTTACAAAAGGATATCATGGATGTAAATGTTGTGGACCTTTTGTAAAGGCTAGGTGGTCCACTGACCTACAAAATCTAGTGTACGATTGTTTGATGGTATTCCTCCCAAAAGACCACCCTTATAGAATATTTGCATCTGCTTTCAATGGTAAACCGAAGAGAACCAAGAGACCTATAATAATGACATCGACATATTGGAATAGATCATATGACACAAAGAAGGATAAGGAAATAGAAATTGTTTTTTATTCAAATGGGGAACCTATGTTCGATGATCCTGAATTTTTTGACACCTATGTTGAGAAAATGCCCATTGGGATGAAAACGATATTTTTATTTTATGAGATCCATATTGGGAGAATATTAAGATTCCCCACTTACTAGATCCCATGCATATATTCAAAAATGTTTCATATTCTTTATGGGGCCACATATCATTCAATAAAAGTGACACATTGGCTATTAGGAAAGATATTATTGTTTCAAATATTGAAAAGAGACATTGGCCAAGAAATGAAACTAGAGGAGAAGTTGGTCCATCTTGGTATTTTAAAGAAGGTGATCTCCCATGGATTTTGAAGAAATATGATATTTCTATGGCGAAGGATGTTATATTAGGTGTGAAGGCACCTTCTTTATATGGGTCGACTCTACAACGTTGCTTCACTATAGATGGGAATTTTTCAGGGTTGAAATCACATGACCATTTGAACCTTCTAAGGGTATGTATGTTGAAAAAATGATCCTTCTTCTATACCGTTGTTGGAAAAAATATGTTACAAACTCACAGTTTTATGGAAATTAATGATGTGTGTGTCTATTTTGTAGTGTTATTATCCTTTGCTCATGTGTGGTTATGTGAACTATGAATTTCCCTAGGACCTCTGCAATGCCGTATCAAAATTATTCACATTTGTACAATGGATAAAATCAAGGTATATTCATATGGCTAGAAGTCCACAATCACTACAACAAATCCTTGTGATTTGCACCCTTTTTTGCATCCAAAATTTTTTTTAGTGTATTTTTCTCCATTTTTTTGAAAAAGTTGATGCTATTTATCAAGATGGAACTATTTCTGGTATTTTTTGTGCCGACCAAAAAATGTAGGTGCTACATTAGGTGATAATAGCACCGGAAATAACGTCACATTTAGCGTCGAAAATAGCATCAGAATTAGCATTGAAAATAGAGCCAAAAATAATGTCGTATTTAGAAATAGATGTGCCTAAATAGCTAATTTGTTGAGGTGTTGGGGGTTAAGTGGATAGGGGATTTGAGGATTATTGGATTTATGGATTTGGGGTACAAGGATTAAGGGTTAACAAATTAGGGGTTAGGTTTTAAGGGATTAAGGGTCAAGAGCTAAGGGATTTGGCGCTTACGGGTTAGGTAGTTTAATGGGTAATTCCTTAGGGATTATGGACTAGGGGATGGATGTTTAAGTGCTTAAGGAATAGGGGTTTATATAGTAAGGGATTAGGGATTATGGTTTAAGTTTTTAAGGTTCGATGGCTTAGGGGTTAGGGGATTTAGGGATTTTGTGTTAAGGGATTAGTTATTAACTAAGGTTGAGGGCTTAAGGGTTTAGGTATTAGGGATTAATTAGGATTTAAGGGTCAATGGATTAGGGATTAGGGCATTGAGGGTTTTTTTGAAACTCTCTTGAAATTTCATGGAACATCTTCCAACACACCCATCACCAATGTCATCCACTGATGTCGCAGAGTGAGCAGTGAATGAGGCCAACATTGAAATTTCTTCAAACTATTTGTTGGTAGCAGGGAAAAGTGGAAATAAGGATGATTGTGGGGAAAGACAACATGCAGAAAGTAAAGAGATAGATGGAAGGAAACGTAGCATGCGTGCATGCAAGATTTCATGAACAATGAAAGTGACAACTGGAAGGAAGAATAGCACATGCACATGAGAGGAATACTTAACATTGGTAGGGTTAGGGTTTTGGTAATGTATTGTAAATGGCTGAAGAGCTCGAAATTTATAAATATAGATACTTAGGTATCATAGGGGGTTGGATTTTGCATTGTTCGGAGAATTGTTCTATCGTAGATATGTATGGGTTGGATTTTTGTATTGCGATATGTAATCTTTGTATGAACGATTTTGTAATTTGTTGAGCTAGAGAAGAGGAGATAAGGTATATCTTGAGGATTAGATCATAGGTTGAGGATCTTGGTGTGATCTAGTTCGCCTCATATAGATCTTACCCAGCTGAGAAGAATTGTAAGCGTGCGACGTTGTAGATGCAAAAATTTCATAATAAAAGAGCCAGGAGACAAATCTTTCTAGGCATAGCCCAGGAGGGGGTGAACCATGGTAATATATGTGTAATGTGATGAATGCATGCATTTATTTATCCTATTTTCAATAGTTAATTGTTG
Source organism: Picea sitchensis (assembly GCA_010110895.2). Lineage (NCBI taxonomy): Eukaryota > Viridiplantae > Streptophyta > Pinopsida > Pinales > Pinaceae > Picea > Picea sitchensis. The sequence continues at coordinate 35,683 of SNQJ01S0031701.1, forward strand.
TTCTTAATATATGAATGAGTTATTATATTTCTATGGAATATGGTTGTGCTAGTAAGGGAATAAACTGATGAAGGTAATACATAGTTGTGAATAACAATAGGTTGCAGTAAATGGCTCTAAATACATATCTCATATCTCATACTCAATCCTAGGATATCAACACCTAAGTCTTACAACCACCAATTAAATCTATCTTGGGTGAGACTGCATGACACATTCTGTGTGCTCTGTTGCCTTTTGGTTTACCAAGAGGGCCGATAGTTTTAGAATCTTTGTTGGAAACCCATAAGATGTGAACCCTGGGTCAGTAATAAGCTCAAAGTATAATAGAGAAGAGTTAAACCAACAAATGGTTCTGTTTCCATTGGTAGGAATAGAGGCGGATCGAGTAGATGAGATAGGTTGAGCGAGAAACAATTGAGGAAAATAAGAGAGCAATGAGCCATTAGAAGGGAATTTTGAGACTGTGGAACCCCACAAAAGTAGAAATCGAAAGATGGTTGAGAACCAAAGAGATAGAGTTTTCATAGAAAGACAATAGAAACCCTAGAACAACACCTCACAAATATCTTTAGAAATACTTGTTTATTGATTTACACGAAGTCGTTTTCTGTGATTTTCTTCATCTATTGTAGGAGTGGATACTAAGGTTGAAGGATAACCATGCGATGAACCTGATTCAATAGTTAGATTGGACACTGGTACAGATTGATCAATTACAACATGTGAACAACAAGTTCACTCACGCAACAGACTTTTGGATTGACAGTATTGTGGCAGGCTTCATAACAGAGTTTGCATTCAACACATCGAAGTCATACAATGCAGAAGAGCACAAATTTCTATGTGGACCATGAGGAAGGTACATTCTATCATTGTATACTTCTATTAAGATACTGCTATATAAAAAAGGTGTAATAACAATGGAATCATAAAGCTAAAATTCCTTGCGTGCATGGGGGAAGGGGAGAAGCACCGATAGAGATAGGATATATAGAAGGAGGTAAGGATAAATGAAAGAAGGAGGAGGAACCCTTGTAACCAGTCATGATGTACGACGACCAGATCAAGTGATATTGGTGTCAATAGGAATAATGCGTAACAAAGTACCCTACCAATACAAGGTAAATACCAAGAAGAGAGTCGTAGCCATGAGGGAAGGCTCGGTGAGTGATGAGAAAGAGGTAGAGGATCTCTGGGTTGTGGAGAAGATTAAGGAAATCCTGCATGAAACATATGAGAGGAAGATGAGAGGCCTAAGAGAGGGAGGAGAAGGCAACCATCCTATTCATATTAATGTCAGTGTGGAACCAATAAACCCATGTGTGACTAATACACCAAAGAGAACACCACGATTTAGACAACCGAATTTCAAAGAAAGTCCGACAATAGGATGTACATCTACACATGGAGCAACAACTGGGGGATCCAATTCAGGAAGCACTAGTCAAGTATCTACACCACGCAGAGGAGGTAGTAGTTTAGTATTGAGAATGGCAGGACATGATCCCACCATTAGGTTACTAGAATTTTGGGGAGAAGTAGCAGAAGACCTTGAAAATAACTTCTTCATTTGTGGAAAGATCTGGGAAGAGAAACAGATCACTGATGAAGATACCAAACTTGTGCAACTAGCGATTACACTAAGAGACCGCACACTAGAGTGGTACATGAGTCTAGACACAAACAATGCCCCAGGGACAACAAGGACACTATCTGACATTAAGAAGTTACTGATAAATGAGTTCCAGAAGCCGATCTCAGAGGATCAGTACATGAACGAGATGGTCGAAATAAGATAGAAACAAGGAGAGTTTGTATGGGATATTGATAAGATATTCAAGCGACTAAAGTGAAAGTTAAAATATTTCATGAATGATATGTAGCATCGAAACCTATTTGTCAACTCACTAATCCCACACTTAAAATACCCTTTACGACAAGAGAAACTTCAGACACAGGAAGAGGCTCTGCAAACATCCCTACAACTGTAAGAGAAATAGTACCAGCAGACAAACCCATCTATCGAGGAATTGAAGAAGGATTTGAAGAATCTAACATTTCAACTAAACCAAAATAAGAACAAGGACAAATGAGAAGTTGTTTGGTGTACCACATGCATGACCAGAAGGACACCACAAGAACAAATTCCCAAAGTCTACATTGTATATGGTAGCAGGGATGCCAAATCCATTACCACCAGGAGGACTATGGTGTGAAATTTGCAAGAAATTGGGTCACAACCCCTATCATTGCATGATGATGCAGAAATACTAGACAATCCCAAAGAGTTCATATTGCACCTTTTGCAAGTCAGTGGGCCATGATGATAAAGATTGTAGAAATATGGAGCTAATGTGAGAAAGGACATCAGATGCATACAAAGTATAGGCATAAATGATGACTGGGCAAGCATTACCACAATTCAATCTAGTCCAAGATCCATACAACACTATGCAACAATAGTATAATACTACACAACAACCATACAATAACGTGCAACTGCAGTACAACCCAACACAACCTCAGTACAATACCACACAGTATAATCAGGCGCCATAGTATAACATGCTGGAGGCAATCGAGTAAGCTACAGAGGAGGAGGATGAGCCAGAGGAGGTTTCGAATGAGGTAGAGAACCAATTACATGTCACAATTGTCAACAACCAAGACATTATGCAAGAGAATGTCCACTTCCACTAGCAACTTGTATGTATTGTCGTGCATCGGACCATGATACAAAGGAATGTTCGACATTACTATTAAATATTCAGGAAAAGAGGAACCAAAACAACCAGAATGTTCAATGGATCTCAGCCAAAGAAAGGGATGAAGGATGGAACATCAACGTAGTCACTCATGGAGGAGTGAAAATAAACACTAACGCAATTCGACAGAAACCAGAAAAAAATCAGTGGGTGAAGAATAACACTGAACCAAAGACGCAGTTTGATGCAGAGAAGGAGAAGGAGATATTCTAGCAAGCCAGACAAGAATTTCACAAGGAGGATATGGCATCGACTTCAACTATGTAGAAAAACAAGGAAGCACTAGAATACGAGATGCCTCCATCATTGTATCATACCAACTGGATGCAACCCATGGGACAAGTAAGTACAATCAAATGCTTTTTGCAATCATGTGTAAAAGTACTAAGTGATCCATCATCTGTGAAAATATTTCAAAACATACTAGAAAAATGTAGCAGCGAGACGAAAGAAAATATAGAACCAAAAACAGTTAATCACCTACACACAAGAAGAAGAACAAGTAGGGAATTTAGACTGAATGCTAACATTGGGGATTTCAATATGGGAGACATAATATTGGATCTAGGATCGGAAGTGAATGTATTACCAAAGAAGATATAGCAATGCATGGGAGAGCCAACATTAGGATACTCACCTATTCAATTGAAACTAGCAAACCATCATAGAGTCCTACCAATCGATAGACTGAAAGGAGTGACATTCAACCTAGATGGAGTGCACACTAAAGCAGACTTTGAAGTCATTGAAACAGTGGATGACACAACACCTTACCTAGCATTTCTTGGTCCAGATTGGGCGTTTGACAACCATGCCATATTCAATTTGACGACTAGGAAAATGACATTTGAGTCCAGAGAATATAAGTTCATCTCACTGTTAGACCCATCAGAAGGGGAGAGGTTTGTAGAACCTACTTGCCTAGACTTAGAGGAAATCGACCATTTGTAAAGAAAAACTAGGTGCGATGAGGATTAAGTAAACCCAACTATAGATGGGGTACTCAGTTGGTGGAGCATTACTTCATGTGTAACAGACTCAGACACCGGGTTAGAGAACTGGCAGCAGAGGCTACATGAAGTATCCATGAAAATATGTGAAGGAATAGACAACGCAATAAGATGGGTAGGAACAGAAATCAGAGAACCACCCAGTTTCCATGGACTAAACGATTTGGAAACATTCTTGACACGGTATAAAGATGTGGTGTTAGATAACTAGAGACGGTTAGCACTTGATTTAGCATTAAAGGCCACACCGGCAAGATGGTGGGGTGCACACAAAGAGACAATCAAAACTGGTATTATTGTAAGCAGTTACTGCGCATAAGGTTTGATGCAGAACATAAAAACAACAAACAACAGAGGTACAAAGGACAAGGGACACTAGCGGGACACTTGGAGAAGTGCAGAACGTTGGAGAAAATGACACCCCCAAAGGAATGGCCCCATTACTTCATACACACTCTGGAGGGCATACCAGCTAATTGGTACATAGACCAGGAGTTGTGCAAAGGAACTGCGACCTGGACGATATTGCAACAGAATTTCTCAATCACTTTCTCATTCGAACATGAGAACCCCAACATAGACGTAGTCATTAAACGAATCAAAGGAGCGATATTAATCAAAGAACCAGAAGTAGAGTTGAACACAGAAGAACAACAGTGGAACAAACATACAGTCAAGGACCTATTGTCATGTTACCATGTACAGGAGGAAGCATCGGATAAAGATGATCCATGTGATATTTAGATCGAATATGTATAAGGCGAAAGAGATGTGGAAGGACCACCCATAGAATCATAATTTATTTCCACACCGATCAAGGTAAAGAAAGTTAACATGGAGACAGTTGAGCAGCCCAAAAAGGCTAGTATTGGAGATTACTGGAATGAGAAAATAGTGTAAAGAATCACAGAGTTGTTGTGTGAATACAGTGACCTCTCTCCCACAACATTTACAGAGATGAAGGGTATAGCCAGAGAACTAGAAGAAATGAAGATGCCACTCAGTCCTGACGCGAGACCTATTAGACAAGGACCATACAAATTGAACCCAATATATAAACAAAAATTCAAAGCTGAGATCGACAGGATGCTCAAACCTGGAATCATCAAACCGGTTGAGGAGTCTGAATGGATAAGTCCAATGGTAGAAAATGACAAGAAACAAGGAGGGATTAGGATATGCGTCAACTTGAGGAAGTTGAATGATGCATGCCTACACGACCCATTCCCTACATCGTTCACGGATGAAGTGTTAGAGAACGCGGGAGGACATGAAGCTTACTCATTCAATGATGGATTCTCAACCATCATATTAGGATAACATAGGAGGACAAATACAAGACCACGTTTGTGAAAAAATGGGGATCTTATCAGTACATTTTCATGCCATTTGGACTGAAGAATGCACTCGCAATATTCTCCAGAGTGGTCATCACAACATTTAAAGAATTCATCCATCAGTTTCTTGAAGTATACCTGGATAATTGGATAGTCTATAGTCCATTGAAAAACCATGTGGAAGTTTTACGACTGATGTTAGAAAGATGAAGATAGTGTCAGATATCACTAAATATAAATAAATGCATATTTGGAACACCGTTTGGGATACTATTAGGCCATATAGTATGCAAACAAGGGTTATTAGTAGATCAGGTAAAGATCACAGTCATTGTTAACTTTCCAGCACTAAAAACAATCCATCATCTAAGAGCGGCGTTAGTACACACAGGTTATTACAGGAAATTTATCAAAGGATATGTGCAAATCACTGCACCAATGGAAAAGTTTCTAAGAAAGGATACAAAGTTTCATTGGAATGATGAGTGTCAACATGGTCTGAATACCTTGAAGGAAAAGATGGTTACCGCGCTGATATTAGTATTTCCAGATTGGGAGAAGACATTCCATGTGCATGTAGATTCATTTGCAATATCACTTGGAGCTATCTTGGCGCAACCATGAGTGGGAGACTTGGATCACCTGATAGCATTTGCGAGGTGAAATTTATCAGACTCAGAATGGAACAATAACACTATAGAAAGTGTAAGATACCAAATATAACAAATACGCAGAACAAAAATAAAATTCTAGAAATGGCAGAATAGCAGTAATATAACCAGCATAATCTCCACAATAACATAGAAATAATATGAGAACAACAACTGAAATAACACTTTGATTCATAAAGAAATGTTCATAGGCCTCTTCGAGGGGGAAACCTCCAGTCGAGCATTTCTTTGTTACAATAATCTCCAAGCTAGGGTTTTCATACCCTTGACCCTTATTTATACTAAATATGTCTATTAAGAGAAGCATCTAGAGGAAGATCCTTCTAGAAGAGGAAGCTTCTATTAGGTCTTCTTACATTTGCCTTATTCTACTTTATTGAAAGGCCTTATTAATATTGACCTTTATTACATCTAAATACATTGATCTACCTATGTGCAGGTTAGGACCTTAACATGTCTACCCCGTTAAAAACAGTCTTGTCCTCAAGGCTTGAGATGTAGAAACTGCTGCAGAATGGTAGCTAGTTCCCAAGTGGCATCTATTGGAGTCATATCTTTCCACTGTACTAGAACTTCCTTGATGGTTCTCTGATGTAGGCGACACTCACGCTGGTCCAAAACTGCTTATGGTTGTAGCCAAATGCATCCTTCTTCAGCTAAATCTAGAAGGTTGGTTTGAATTTGGCACCTGGTTCCAATCACCTTCTTCAAGCATGAAACATGAAAAACAATATGTAGCTTCAACTAACTGGGCAGAGCTAACTGATATGTGACTTGTCCCATACACTTGGGAACTGTGTAAGGACCATAAAATTTGGGTGCTAGCTTCTGACAATGATCGGCCTTGAGGGAAGTTTTCTTATATGGTTGCAGTCACAGAAACACCTGATCCCCTTTTGCAAATTGATGTTCAGAGCGACCTTGATCTGCTTGTTGCTTCATGTGATTCTGTGCCATGACCAAGTTCTCTTTAAGGGTACGAAAAATATCCTCTTGGACTGTAAGTGTTTGGTCAACCGCTTGGACCTTCAAGGTACCCGGTAAGTATGAGAGAATTGAAGGTGGTTTATGTCCATATACTGTTTCAAAAGGAGTCATGCGAGTGGTTGAATGGTATGTAGTGTTGTACCACCATTTGGCTAGGGGTAACCATTGAGCCCACTGGTGTTATTTTTTAGAGGCAAAGCACCTCAGATATGTTTCCAAACACTTGTTGACAACTTTCATTTGACCATCTGTCTGGGGATGATAAGCTGAGCTAAGATGCAATTGTGTGCCTTGTAGCTTAAACAGTTCTTGCCAAAAATTGCTTGTGAAAGTTGGGTCACGATCGGAAACAATAGAGTGTGGCATGCCATGAAGCTTGAAGACATAGTCCATGAAAATTTGAGCCACCGTGGACGTAGTAAATAGGTGGTGAAGAGCACAAAAATGAACATACATGGAAAGGTGATCCACCACCACCATTATNATCCTTCCAAATAGCAGGGGGAATCGGAAGTGGTTGGAGTGTGCCCAGAGATTTGATTGTTTATCCCTTGTTGGGTTGAAACACCTCACATTCAACGACAAACTTATGGATGTCCTATTTCATACCATCCCAGAAAAAAGAACGTTTGCCCCTGTCATATATTTTGGTGAACCCTGAGTGCCCCGCTGTGGGTGTACCATGAAGCTCAGAAAGTACCATGGATTTGACCTTGGATTGTTTACTTAAATACAAGCAGCCTTTGTATCGAAGCTCATCTTGGAGCCAGGAGTACCCTGGGGGAGCCGAAGCCTTGGTCTACAATTGCTGGATCAGATGCAAACTTTTGGGATCTTGAAGCCATTCCCACCACACAACTTGGAGCCAATCGGGTACAATGAAGGAAAGAGAAAAAAGGTATCCTTCCTCTTCATATTTTCGGGATAGTGCATTCGCCATGACATTGTCTTTTTCCTTCTTGTAAATGATCTCATAATCATATCCAAAGATCTTAGTCACCCATTTTTGTTGCTCCTGGGAGGAAATGTGTTGTTCCAGGAAGTACTGGAGGCTTTGATGGTGGGTCTTAATTTGGAAGTGTTTCCCCAAGAGATAAGGACATCACAGCTCAACGACATGTAGAATCACCAACATTTCCTTTTCATAAATGGGTTTGCCCAGATTCCTTTCAGACAGTTACTGGTGAAGGCAAAAGGTCGACCCTCTTGCATAAGGACATTGCCGATTCCTTTCCCTGAGGCATCACATTCCAACACAAAGGTCTTTTTGAAACCAGGAAGGGCCAGAACCGGAGTGGTGCACATGGTCATCTTCAAGGTTTGAAAATCTTGAGCAGTTGCTGGAGTCCAAGCGAAAGAGTTCTTTTTTAGGAGAGCCATGAGAGGTGCTGCAATCTTTCTGTAGTTCTTAACAAACTTGTGATAATACCCTGTTAGGCCCAAAAATCCACGCAAGATTTTGAGAGTCTTTGGGTGCATCCAATCTTACATAGCTTCAATCATTTTCAGGTCCACCCTGACACCATCCTTTCCCACCATATGACCCAAGTATTCTACTTCTGAGGCACCAAAAGCACATTTAGACTATTTCAGGAAAATTTGCTGCTGAGAGAGTAGGCAAAGAACTTGATTCACATGAGTAATATGGTATGTCCAAGTTTTGCTATAGATGAGGATATAATCAAAGAAAAATAAGACAAAATGACAGAGAAAAGGGTGGAAGACATGGTTCATGAGGCTCTGGAAGGTGGAGGGGGCATTACACAAGCCAAAGGGCATGACCAAAAACACATAGTGGCCCTCATGAGTGCGAAAGGCTGTCTTGGGAATGTCTGCCTCTTTCATACGTATCTAGTGATAGCCTAAGCAAAGATCAAGTTTGGTAAAGAATTGGGTGCCACTCAATTCATCCAGGAGGTCATCAATGACAGGAATGGGAAATTTGTCTTTGATGGTCAGTTTGTTGAGAGCACAGAAGTCAGGACACATTCTCCAAGAACCTTCTTTC